>BCLH01001137.1:0-12110 GCA_001602315.1 Zoysia pacifica
AGTCCATGACATTAGACCAAATGATAAGAAGATGATGCATCTAATATTTATGAAAAATTATAATGTACCTAGGCAGATTCATCCATCTTTTATCCATTATGCACCTTTTGCCAAAATTAATACCAAAGGTGACTATGTAAAATAGATTGATGCACCTACATATTAGTGACACACATAGGATCAGAAACACACACACACACATTCAAACAATCAACTTTGCTAATAATCATTAAAACATGCTTGACATGTATAATTAAAATTTCATAGCTGCAGAGCAAATTATTAAGAGTTGATACAATCAATAGAAAACATACCTGCTGTTGTTTAAGTGGTTGATGGTCAATCCTAATCATACAGCCCGCATAGTTCAAATGGAAAAATTGGACCTGCCTGAAATAAATTGGTACTTTATTTGAATTGGTACTTTATTTGTTCAGTCGTAAAGAATTTCACACACTCTTCAATGACAAAATTACAAAGGAGGACAATAAAAATCTTACTTGCAGATTTTCTAAACACCACTGTTTCAGAAGCCCAAATCTTGTATCTTTCAAATCGATTCTCTACAATAACCAAGTGCACACAATACCAATCAATCAATTAAAATCATGTGCTACAAATAGGATCAAATAACAAAGGAAAACTTTTCTTACTAACCAGAGGAGAGCAGAAAAACATAGGTCTGCAGTGTAGAGCAGGAGGGAGGCAGCTGGGTGTTCGTACCACATCTGCAGCTTCAGGGGCGAGCACAGTGAGAAAGATGGCAGGGAAGGAGAGATGAGGATGTGGAGGGGACAAACTAGGGTTCGCTGGATGCTGCTTACTGGGGCGTGCACTGAGGACTAGAGGTGGTTGGGGCTTGCTAGGAGCAGGAGGGGGGCTCGTTGAGGGCAGCACTTGAGGCAGAGTCTCCCTAGGGAAGGCATGGTGGCTGGGGCAGCCAACGCGATAGGGACTCGCTGTGGCAGCTGTGGAGCTCGCTGGGGCAATGTGTGGTGGGGGCAGGATGGAGGAGGCAGGAGCAGTCACCACTATGTGAGCAGCAGGAGCGGGCTTCAGGCTGTGGGCAGGGAACTCGTCGCCGGGCAGTGAACTCGTCCTCGTCGCCGAGCAGGACTGGCCGGCAGGGGCGACGTCGCGGTGGCTGGTGGGATTGGGGCGGGTGCGGCACAAGCAGGAGGCAGACTGGATTGGGCGCGTGGGAGGCAGTGGGATTGAGCCTAGGTTATGACCGTCCAAGGTAAAAAATTTTGGGTCCCCGCCTTTTTTTCCCGCCTAAAGCACCCCTATGCCGACAGTTTGTGGGTCGGCAAAAAAAAAGCCGACACATAACCCGTTGGATAGGCTACGCCGACATTTAATTTGTTGCTACTTATGAGTATTACCGACAGATAATTAGACGGTGTTTATTTACACATTTCCAATCAAATTATGTGTCGGCAAAAACGGACTTTTCCCCACAGATGGTGGTCGGGAAAGGGTGGAATTGGTATAGTGTTAATAGGAAATGTGTGTATCTAATGTGTGCTTTTATGCAATTAAAACCTATATTGCCTGCTCTTTGATAATTGTCACATGTCATATGCTTCCCACAATTGCTGAGTATATCCTGTACTCAACCTTGTCTTTATAATTACTGCTCAGTAGAGGGAGAATCTTGGGAGAACATTGAAGACCCTAAAGCCAACGTCTAGGTGAGCTATTCGGTCAACTGCTTGTGGAGCCCAAGAAGCTTTCGTTTCGTTTCTGCTATTTGGTTTGTAATTTAATAAGACTCTTAGTCTACTTTTGTAATAGTTAGTTATTCGAGATATTGTTCTATTTACCATTAATGAAGTCACCTTATGTATGAAACTTGTTTCTGAACATACATAAAAAGGTCATTCGGTTTTAGCCATAAAACCGGGTGTGACATATTTCATACCTTATTTTCTGTCTTATCTGTACTACTATGTTCTGCATTGGACGTTACAATAAGTCACTGTTGTAAATTTTTGTATTCATCTTCACAAGCATGAGCTAAATTTTAGTATGTTATCTAACCTCGAAGTAATGATTGTAATATGTAGGGGAAGAGGAATCCAGCTACTGACCGAGCAGCAGTAAAATCGTACCTGGCCCAAGTTAAAGAAGCAAGACCGATGACTATCGATAGGTGTATATATATTCGTCCCAACCTAATGTTGGAGAATACTGATTGTTTTCACAGAAATTGGCTCTTTCATTATCCTAAAAAATGAGAATTCTATTTCTTTGACATAGGAAAAAAACAGTTATCAGCAAGTAAACAAAATACTGAGTGCAGAGATTTTTTTTTTCAGCTGGCACATCATCATGAGGATGCGAATTCCAGAGGAAGGTGCATGTGATCCTATTGCTCCCTTAGATCTACCTCATTCATTGCATGCATTCCACCGATGTATCGCGCAGTGACTCTCTCAATGTGGTAAGAATTAACGGTCCCACGGTTATCACATTGGTTATTAGAACATTGATGGTTTGTGGATTACTCAGTTGCGTCGACCTCTATGTCAGTGAATGGGTACTCGTTGAGTAGATCACTTTGAACCCAAAAAGTCAGCTCGGTATATTGAGATGTTTGGTTAGATGTGGTAAAATGTTCAACAACTGACACAAGCAAAATGGCTACAAAATTTTAGATTATTTATTGCAGTTACGAATTAGCTAGAACTGTGCGAGAGAGATATTTTCACACTATCCTCGTGGTTCGAAACATTCTCTGTGGAATAGGGTTTTTTATGTACTGTTCGAAACATGTATAAAAATATATATATATTGTTTGTTTACTTCTTCATTTTTTTCCTGTGTAGGAAGGGTACCACACATTCCGTGGAGGTTTCTGAAATTACTTTAGCATGGGTAAGAGATATTTCAATCTGTGATCACGATTTTCATTGTACATATATTAATTCATATAGACACATCCTTCTAATACTATACATTAAACATATAATGCAGGAATGGACACGCAAGTATCTTATGAGTTTCACTCCGAGAGGAAGAAAAACCCCGAGATGTTTAAGAACCAGCTAGCAAATCAGGTTGATGCTTTGTCCTTTTATATCTGCTAATATTTTACACCACGCTTTTTGTGTAACAGTTATGGGGTCTTGGGAATTTCTCTCATGCAGGGCACATATGCTAAACTAGGAGTGAAACAAGGATGGTTTGCTGCTTCTATAAAACATCCATCTTCCAGGTTTGAACTATGATCTTGCTAACCCGACCCTAATTGCTCTAGTCATCTTGATTTTCTTGTTTTCTAATCATGTACCATCATATTTTATATTTAATTTTCAATGAAATTATATCTATGGCATTCAGAGAGATGTAGAGGGTTATCGGATAGATGGAACTTAATTCGCTGCCTTATTATCATCCTTAAGTTTCTTGAACCAATTAAGTTTGCTCAAATTTGAAACATCATTCTAGCTAGTACGTATGACAAATGTATGGGCTACAGTTAAATTTCTGGTCCAGTTGATATTTATTTCAAATGAAAATCAAACTCGATCATGATGTTCAGTCGTAAAACTAGACTGGTAAGACAGTATCGGGTACCCAGTGTTTGCTGTTTGCTGGTCTTGTCAGCATGTCGAAATACAGGACTTATTACCATTCCACTTTCAGGAACATTGCTCAACTAGCTAAAGTGAAGGTAATGAAAAGACCTGGTGGCCAGTGGGAAGATCTCAATGTTCCTCGCAGGTAAAAACTTCACAGCAGCAGCCATACCACCGTATATACTCGCATCAAAATCGTCTATTGTACGAGTATCAAATTCCATGCTTTGCAACTTTTTTCCAAGTAAATGACACATGCACTTTGGGTTTCTGTTCATCAATAAGAAATGGTAATCTCATGTCAGGATTCGATCAATTCTGTGTCTCAATTTGCCAAGTTTTTCAGGAGGACTGAATCCTTGGGGAACACCTAGTACCAGGAAGAAAGAGGATGTAAGTTTTGCTTTGCCCTATCGCGAAGAATTCCTTAGGAGAAGACCCTGTTATATCCTGTGGCAAGATATATTAATTTGTTTCGTGTTATGTCATATATGCAGAGAGACTTGACTCCACCGTATGTTGACGATGGCCTTATCGATGTTGTTGGGTTTAGAGATGCCTGACATGGTTTAGTGTGACAGATCGTCTCACAAAAGAGACGATCCATCGACTACAGAATTTTATTGGGTGTCACTCAACGAAGCGAGAATTAACAGTACAACTCAAGCACAAAAAAATATACTATAAACTGTTGTTTAAGTTCATAAAACCAAAATTTTTGAAAGCGCAGAAGCAATAAACTGAGTTAAACTAGAATCTCCTATAGACTATGCATAAGATGACATCGAGCCAATACGATGCATCCTCTAACAGCACAAAAACAGCAGCGGCGAGCAAGGATCACAACGGACATAGCTGTCATCGAGGTTGCTTCTGCCAGTTGGTCAAAGGAGGGGGAGAGAAACCACTTGCACTCAAAACCACAGAGAGCGAAGCTCTGAGTATTCAAATGCTTAGCAAGTCTTACCCGTCAACGTGACCAACTACAGCCGACTCCAAAAATATGAAAAGACTGACTCATGGGATGGCCATTTGCAGAACCATCGCTAATATAGTGAATCTTTATATTAAAGTTTTAGTGGTAGATTAAGTTTACAGAAGGTAAATTTAGTTTGCTCTATAACTATATCAAGCATGGTTACCAAGCAATTGAGTATGAACTAAACAAACATTTCATATTATTGATTTGGTTTACGTAATGCCTCTGTTTCCAATTAATTGTCATTTGAATTAGAAAAAGGGTGCATTTGGAGGAGAGAATGTGCAATGAAAAGTGATATAGATGTGAGCGGAAGTGTTTTGGTGGAACTGTCAATTATTTGGGAAAAGAGGGAATACATTATTACTACGACATGACGCAGTGAACAAGCGGTATTCGTTACTGTGAGGGGCAGTGATTATAATCGATTTACACCAGCTAGAAAAAACCGAAATACATGACACATACGTGCTTCTTAAAAGCCACACGTGACCACCTTTCACAGTAATACAATAGTGTCAGCCCGAGGCCTACCGCTCCCAAGCACATGGTCCTCCATACGATCACCACGCTGGGTGCATCCATAGTTAGATCGAAGGCTTTTCTCTACTACCCTATCGAAAGAGTGGTAGGGGGATGTCCAACCACTGCGGTATCGAGCTACATCTGTTTTCTGGGTCCCATGTCCCCAGTATGCATTTGATACTGTTCAAACTTGCTCAACAGAGTTACACTCAAATTGGTCCTTAACCGACACAGATGGGGCTACCACCGCGAAAGCCCAGCCTTCTCAAACCCTCCAATATTTTATCCCCGCCGAGTCTCAGGTTTATTCAAGTGTGGAATAAAATTAAACCTATAGCTCGCGAGTGAAGTTTCTTATTCACTCGACTTCTACCGTTTATTAAAACTCATAGCCTAGCTCTACATCGAGTTACCTGTACCAATATATATACTCAATAAGGGTCATTGACACGCACCCTAGGGTTCCAAGAAGCTCTGACAGCTTAATGCGTAGTACATTAGCTCTACAATACATAGTGATAAAATAAAAATTTCAAAACAAGGTTAATTCACCGGAGCATGCCTGGGCTTTGCTCACAGTTAGCTTCATTTGCCAAAGGAACGACCCCACGCTCTCCTTCATATGGGTTGGGTCCTAACATAAATGATACACAAAGGAATGAATTAATAATAGTTTTAAACTTTAATTAACATCGTATGCGATGATAGCTTTTTATTTTCAAAAGTTGGCAAGTAAATTTAGTTATAAAACTCCTTTTAAAATGGTTTTTGAAAACATAAAATATAATTTTAGTTGTTCACAAAATTAGAAAGGTTATGAAGGAATTTTTGAGAAATTTTCAGGATTTATTGAAATCAAATGAATTTATAATGAATTAAATGCTATTTAAACAAAATAAAACATTTACAAAAGTATTTTTAATGAAATTAAATATACAATTTTTATAAAACATAATGTTTGACTAAAGAAACAGAAAAGTAAACTTTTTAATATTTTATCATGCCAAGGAATAATGATAATGCATTAATGAATTATTTAGTGATATAAAATGATTAAATTTACATAAAACAAAAAATAGTTAGCTTAAGAATATAGTTCTAGTTGAGAGGATCCTAACAAAATTTATTTCATATCTTTCCGAGTTAGGATGAATTTTTAATGATTTTTAGAAGATTGAAATCATTTATGGACTATTAAATAAATCAATTTTACAAAAATAATAAACTTCAGCCATTGGGCCAAGCCACAATGGGCCCGAGAAAAACTGGCCCATCTGCGTAAGGCCTGTGGAGGCCTGCGCGCAGGAGGCCACATGGGCCGCTAGCGACAGGCCCAAGCGCGTGGCAGGCCAAGGCTCTTGGCCCAGGCGCATGTGGCCAGGGCGCCCGGCCAGGGCAGCCAGCGTGGCCGACGGCGGGATTAGCGCGGCCAGTGCTAAAACGCTTAGCACAGCGCAGGGATCATAGCAAGAGGGTCAACGAGGTGGGAGCCTCACCGGAAGATGGCCGTCGGCGAGGAGGCGGCCGAAGCGGGGTTCAGCGACGACCGGAGCTTGGTGCGGATGACGAGAAGCTAAAAGGATTGCACCTTCAGCTTCACCGGAGGGCGGAGAAGACAGCACGGAAGAACATGTCATCGAGGGGGCCCTAAAGATGGTCATAGTTGGCGGGGTCGACGGTTCATGCGGCTGACGGTCGTTGGAGCTTCAAAATCCTACGCCAAGATTGAGGGAATGGATCGATTTACCTGACCAAGAGTTGCGCCTGGGGCTCAGAAAGTCATAACCGAGAAGAATCGAAGAGCTACCACCCGAGGCGAGCCGGATTGGGGAGAGATTGCCGGCGTGTCTAAAGCTTTGAAATTTTGAGGCAACTCAAAATCCGTCGAGCTGAGAGGGAGAGGAGGCGAGCTGAGGCGTGGGGAAGCTTCGCGAGGGCTCTAACGCTGCTGTCCATGGAAGGAGGAGAGCTGGGGTGGCGCGAGAAGGTGGCTCTGCGGCGACACAGAGACGGGGTGGGTGCGTGAGAGAGATAGCAGGTCGAGTGAGGGCGAAGTGAGGGCCTGGGCAAGGTGTGGATGCCATGTCCCACTCGACTCGGAGGAGGGACACGTCTTCTGCGGCGTGGCGCACATGCAAGGAAGAGCCGCGCAGGGCAGGGCACGTGTACGGATGTTGCGGCAGCGTGCGGTAGGAAGAGGAAGAAGGAGAAAGAGTGCGACTGACAAGTGGGGCCCACAGCCTTTTTCTTTTTCTGATTTTTTCCTCGATTTTCTGCGTGGCTTGCTGTTTTTGATCCGAAATCCATACTTTCCGAGCTCTAAAATTTTTGAAATTTTGTAGACTGTTAGAAATGTTCAAAAGGAACAACTTTTATTTTGGGACCATGTTCAAAATCGAAACAATTAAAATTATATTGAATTCTAAAAAGGCAATCTTTTGGAGCAAAATAATTTATGTAAAACCTTGAAACCTCAAATAAAATTTTTACGAAAACCTCTAAAATTCAAGTTGTTGTAAAAGATTTCAAGAGAGAATTTTTGTTTCACCATATTTCATTGAAAATTTTGAACTCACATTTTTAAATTCAAATTTAAATGCAAACTAGCTGGAATTGATTTAAATCCTTTTTGAGCTCGGTTTCTGTGATTTTGAATTTGGACAAAATGACTTCTTATTCAGAAACACGATGTGTTACATTTAGTCATGCTCGCTCCTAATGGTCATGGCACACGTCTAGCACAGGTGAAGTGTACATATCCCTGCTCTATGCTTCATTCCTCCCATTTAGATCGATTTACAAAATATATATATCAGGCTCTCGCTTCGAGTTCCACAAAGGCGCCGCCGAGCACACCTACATGAGGATTGATGGTGAGCCATGGAAGCAGCCTCTGCCAAACAGGGAGGACGACACCGTTCTTGTCGAGATCTCACCTCTTCGTCAGGTCACCATGCGGGCCAACGGCCCATGCAAGTCCAAGTGCATCATTGATCCATCCTCGCAGTCATCTCACAGCAACCAAGAGGAGGATGATGATAGTGACAGCTTGGACGACGAAGATGATGAATGGGACGATGGGAGGAGCAAGTTTGGTGCAGCAGACACCTTCAAAATCCTGGATGAAGTCGATATTTCTCATCTAAGCTGAGATCATTTTGCTCTCTACAAGGCACTGTTGATGTTGTGTCTGTGGTCTGCAATCCAGAATTTATTATCATTGTTCATTCTTGTCCTTGATACACCAAATTTTCGGAGTGTTTTCATGTAATATTTGATTATTTGTATTCTGAATACTATCAATCCACATATTACGACTTTTATTGTTATGCTTAATTAATTAGTGTGTTTCTCACAACTGAAATGTTTTGGTATGCCTTGTGTTATAATGCCGTGTCCAGACCAACCGCATCACGCGACCTACATGGCCTCGCAAGGTTTTGCATGGCGAATAATGACACTTCGTCAACCGTTCCCACAGCGGATTATGGAAATCAACATCGATATGTAAAACTAATGAATACTATTAAACTTCTATGAATTATTTATATAGCATTACAACCATAAATTAAACTAAGATGGGGTTGTGGTGCCATGATCGAGTAAGCTGTCTTCCTATGTCGACAAGTGCCTGAGATTGTGCTCTAATCATGGTTGTTATCGGGCATTTCCTTGGCCTAAGATCCATCATAGTGACCATGACTTTAACAACATATAAAACTGGGTGCGAGGAAAAGGACTGCCTCCTTGTTGGCTGTGGCCCCGATAAAGATCCTGGATCATAATGCCGGCACGACATGTGAAGATCAGTTGAATAATGCTTGTGCAGCAGTACCCATTTGGCCTTTCGTGGTATGATATTGGAGCCTTATCACCGCAGAAAGAACTAGAGGGTATCAAATCGATCTTCTGCACGTTAGACGCCATACGTATTGTCGATCAGCACACCTGCGTTGTAACTCAAGAATAAACCATTTTTTTGTTGAATTTGATACAGCCTTTTTAGGATATCAACTGAAACACAGTGATTTCAGGGATGCTTGGAGAAATGTCGCACATGAATATCGAATATTTAACTTAGTGTAGGTGAAGTATAATTTTTAACAATATTTCATAGCGTTTGTTGAGACCTCAGTTTCCGAAGAGTACTTATCTCTGAATTTTCTAGTTCGCGGATGCACTTCTGATATGTTTAACTTTTATAAAAAAATGCAATCGATAACCATGTCTCAGAACATGATAATTCTACAACAGATGCTAATCTTTTAGCTTTCAATCAAGAGTTGAGCAACGGTAGGAAATCTCATGAAATATGAAGACTTCGTTTTTAAATTGTTTTTGGTCAGTAGAAAAACATACTAGATTTATTATCATAATATAACAATTTAAGATCAGGAATAGTATATACTGTATATGCTAACAAGTTGGACCTACCATGGACTTCACCACAAAGGTTGAGATGAATTTCCGATGAAACTTCGAATAACGTGTTTGAAGATCTGATCCAGTTCATATCAAATACGACAAGCTGCAGTTTGGGACCTTATGCAGAGATAATAAAATCTATATTACGTTCCACATCACCAGAGATTAATTAATGGCATGTCCTTTTCGCGGAATACCAACTAATCTGAAAGATGCCACTGACATAGAACCATAATTAAGGAGTGCCGTGCACGCAACTTTTTCAGATTTTCACTAGGGTCATGATGATCACGTGAATCCATGCAGACAAAAACAAACATTGATAAGTTCATGAGAACATTAGTTGATTTATATACCAACTGATTAGATAATTTAAAGATGATGTTATAATCTTGATAGTCTTGAGATCCACAAGAGTCTCGCTTATTTTCTTAAGAAAGCTTAGGTTGTTTTCTAATTGTCCTAACACAGTCTTGCTTTACAATCTTGAGATCCACAACATTCAAACTCATTTATTACTGTAATTATGTTCTAGATCTCAAATCGTCAACAAGGCCGAGGTTTCATTCCAAGGCAGACAAACATAAATTTCACATGTTGAACAGATCTTTTCTTATTTGAAGCTAATTTGATGGTTACAATAAGGGCCTATATGGCAAGGCTCTACAGATATGATTCCCAATCAAAATTAGGGAAGCTATACCAAATACTGTTTTTTTCAAGATAGGTAATTATTGGTAGATTTTGTGAAATGATTCTCTTATGAACTAAGGTCTTTGCAAGAAAAAAAAGTAGCTTCTTCTAATTCTGTGAATTGATCTGTATCATGATTCCAGCAGTTCATTCTAAAAAATAACTTCTCACCTGGAATCACTTTCATAGAAGCTCTATAGGCCTAAATATGAAAGGAAACTGAACTCTAGAATGGAAAGAAATAAGCAACAACAAGCTGAAGACTGTTTTGCACTCCCTAAACCACTTGGGCTAGCCCACTATACTTCTTCTTGGACCATAGGGGACAAACTATCTGGATGCCCTTCTTTCTCTCTCAGTTTTGCCACTGGACCCAAACCAGATTAAGATAGCCAGAGACCAAACCTGTCCAGCTGCACATGCTGTAACCACATCCTGTGGTAAGGTTACCAGACACACATAAAAATCCTTCCTAAGTATACAAATTATTATAAATTTTACAGGATAATTATAAATTAATATAATTTTTTGTGGATTATAAGTTATTATAAATCTTACCAAGTTTAAAAATCTTACCACAAATTCTGGAATCGATAGGTATATACTTGCTGTTGTTGCAATGGGGATAGCTCATGGATTGTGGGTAAATTGTATAAACTTCGCAGAGTAATAAAACTTTTGGAATATATGGATGTTAGGTGGAGACACGACAACGATTGAAGTACGGACCCAGCAACATATTTTGGGTATAGCGAAGCCACAACAAAGATTTAATCCAATCAAAAAATTGAATGCTACAAACACTGAAAAAAGTAAGATGAAGAAACAAGATGTACCTATGATATGATGAGTAAATGATAGCATTTCAATCATATAATCTACATATATGAAAAGAAAATAATAAAACTCTGAAGCCAATATATGAATCAGTTCCCCCCCCCCCCCCATTTCTATTCCTCTTCCTCGACCTCGTCCGCACCCAGTACCCGCCGTTACATCTTTTCCATGTCCACACCCTCCGCCCATGCATTCGGTCCCCACATCGACGCCAGCAGTGATATACCTATACCTAGTGGCGGACCTCAATGCAGATAAGCCCCTCTCACCATACCAGACTTTGAGGAGATTTGGCGGCAGAAACGATCGTCAAATATCAGGGATCGATTAAAATTCGGTATCGATTTTTTGCTTCTGTTCTGTTGCCATTAGACATATATGGTAATGCTCTATTGTACCCTGGACGTGGCCTAGATATAGCCCAAAAATAATATGGGCAAGCAAAACATAAAGCCACATGAGCCCGTACCCCTTCAACACATCATTCTTTTCCCTCTTCTAGAACCTGACGAAGTGATGAACAGAGCAGCCATGGCGATTTCTGGTGCAAGGGGACTGAGGGGAGGAGCGGTAGAAGGTACTCGGCGCCATAGTCAGTTATGGCGGCCGCCATAACATGCCATATTGGAAGGTAATCATGGCATATAGAGGCGCTAAAAGAAAATAGAACTTTAGTCACTAAGTTTTGGTGACCAAAAAATTAAGTAACTAAAAATCGATAAATAGAGGCCATTATTTGGTTTTTCATTGTGGACATATATTTTTAGTGAGAGAAAATTTCACAAAACTACAGGTATTTTTTGAATATTATCACAAAACTACAGGTTTAAAACATAGTTTCATAAAACTACATATTTGCTACAGTAAGTTGCAGACACATTGCATAAAAACAGTAGTTTGTGATAATTTGAGTATAGTTTTTGTGATAAATTAGATACAAAATCTGTAGTTTTGTGATAAATTTGATTCAAAATCTATAGTTTTCTGAAATTATAACTTAAATCTGTAGTTTTATGATAATTTTGATAAAATACCTGTAGTTTTGTGAAATTTACTCTTTTAGTGAT
>BCLH01001137.1:12120-31927 GCA_001602315.1 Zoysia pacifica
AAATGCAACCAAGATTTTTAGTACTGAGTAATAGCTATAGCGAATAGTAACATACTCTCTCCGTTCTTAAAATGATGTCGCCATTTACTTCAGATCTCAACTTTGACCATTTGTCTTATTAAAAAAATTAGTTCAAATGTGTAAAATTTTGAACCGTGTTTGAAATACATTTGGTGATAAAGCAAATTATAACAAAATATATAAAATTTATCATAATGTTTTGAATGAGACGAATGGTCAAATTTGAGGTTTAAAATCAACGGCGACATTAATTTAAAAATGGAGGGAGTATATAGTGATCAAATACATTGGTGACTAAAGAGAATTTTTCTTAGATATGATAAAACAATGTGTTTGTGCGCGAAGCCACACTTCCTCAGTGACAAATTTGCCTTGCATGAACAAGGGAAGTGAATGTACATATGATAGTAGAAATAAATCAAATAAAACTTTGCATCATAGTTTGTAAACATGTATTTATAATGTATATATTTACAACAAAGCTACTTCTCTCCAATAACCGCAGTAGGCAGATCAACCAATCAAACCGGCAGCGTGGACCGCCCGGCGGGGAAAATGATCGAGCGGCAGATCGGGCAGGAGAAGTGCGAGTGCAGCCACATATCGATGCACTCGACGTGGAACAGCTGCCTGCACGCCGGTAGCTGCCGGACCATCTCGCCGACCTTCACCATCCCCAGGCAAATAACGCACTGCGCCCACCCTGCGCGGCCACCGTCGCTCCCCTCCCATTTGTTAGCGAACGCCGGAATCCCACTTACAAGCACGGCAGCAGGATCCGATGACCCGCCGGTGCCCTGGTGCGCGTGCTGCTGGCCGCCGCCATCGACACCGGCAGCCCGTCGCCCTCGTCTGAGAGCGGCGCAGCGGCGCGTCTTGAGGTAGAGGAAGGCGAGGACGACGGCAGTGTTGGCCCAGCTCTCTCTCACTCTATCGTTGGAACAGCAGAAAGAACACTAACCCAAAGAAAATTTGCTGCACACCAACATTCACGTCCCTTGACTCTATTTCACTTCTCACACACTTCACTAAAACATGTTGAGTACGCAGGATTTAAATAGACACAGTGCCTTGGCCGGCACTCACACACGCACCACGTCTCCTAGCTGCACGACTCACGCACGCATGATCGGCCGCACTGCCTGGCCATTTCTCCACGATCCGCTAGCTCTGCACATTGCCGAGAACCACTCACTCCTCGGCATGACACGACCACTTTCTGCATGCAGATCAGCTAGCATGCTCACAACAAACTCCAACACGCACTCATGCAGCTCACCAGCATGCACTAGCTAACAAACTCACACGATTGCACACGATCCAGATGGCACACACACACTAACCTGGACACAAATGACTAAACAACTCACACGTACTTAAAATAGATAACTAAGGCGAGGACGACGGCAGCGGCCGTGACGGAGGACGCCCAGACGAGGCCGGCGGCGAGGTAGATGAGGATGAAGACGACGAACAGCGCGATGGTGAGGATCACCACGAGAGTGTGGTTCCCGTCCTCGTAGAGCGGAGGCTCCTCGCCAGCCGGCTGGCGAGAGAACACAGAGGAGAACATGGTTGTCGATCAGCTGGTGCTGTAATCCCTGTACATTCCTCGTACAGGAGCCCCTCTTATACGGGGCCTAACAGAAGTAAAATCCAAGAAGAAAACGCATTTTTTTAACCGATCCTTTCGATAGCGATTTGGCACTGCCCAAGGTGATGAAGAAGCCATACTGACTTGTTGTTGCTTCATGAGATTACACGTCCTTGGACAAGATCGGTTACTGAGAATTGCATTCGTTTCTCGGTTGTTGGGTTTGACCTTGCTGCTCGTGTTGAAATTTGAAAATCGAACTCTGTACTCGAAGTCGTGCATCCTTGCACTGATCCTAGGTCACTTCAAATGGCCGGAAACAAACGCGTTATTAATCCTCGATCGTCGATTCATAGGGATCACGTAATCAGAATTGATCACACATCATACGTTCCACGTGTAAATTCTTGTCGGTGTTAATTTAATTTATGGTTCTTTTCTTGTTTGTCTTCTGCTGTATTCATAGTCACGTAATCAGAATCGAAAAGACATCATACCATCCACGTGTAAATTCTTATTGGTGTTGATTTAATTTGTTGTTCTTTTCTTGTTCTTTGATTCTGCTATATATTTATGTCGTCAAACCTTATTTGTTTATATTACATATAATATGTTTGGTCCTTATATTCGCTGTGGTAGAAAGTCAAGAAGCAGAAAGTCTATACTCGAAGTCGTTCATCCTTGGATTGATCCTGCACCACCCTTTCAATAGCCGGAAGCAGACGCGTTATTTGACCTTAGCGATCCGTAGCCACACTGCCACATATATATGACTCATGCATCCATCATACCTTCAGCGTGTAAATTCTTGTTGAGGTTTTCAGGCTTCTCTTGTTCTTGTTCGTTAATTCTGCTGTTGTTTTTTCTTGCACCCTTTATTTAGACCACAAAAGAATTCTCTTTTCTTATTTTTGCAAGTCATTAACAAACAAATTTTGATCCTTATGTTCCCTCTGACTGAAAGTGAAGAAGCAGACAACTTATAAGGAATATATACTTCTTCAAAAAGGAGTACTGCCTCTATTTTTCAATTGTTGTTACCGCTGATTTTTAAAGTTACCTTTGATCATTCTTCTAATTTAAAATAGTATGATAATTACATATATTTTATTATAATTAGTTTTTAGCGTTAAAGTTATTCGAAACATGATTTATAATTTTACACATCTGAACTATCTTAAATAACTTGAATAATTAAAAATGATATTTTAAAACACTGTACCACAGTCCATCTATAATGACTCTTTTTCTGTCATTATAAGTCGATATAGCAACAGACGATCGGTCGTTAAAATTTTTTTACGACCGATTCTGTCGGGATAGTATACCTCTGGTACTTACGGATCAACCTTTACAATACAGCCCACCTGTGGACCGCGGCCCAACGGCCCACCAAGGGCTTCATAGAAGCAGCCTAGCCTCAGCAGTCGGGAAGTCCCATTAAGGCCCAGAAATGGAATAACCGTCCCGACCTCCAGGGGTTGGGACTCGAGCTATCGGGATCCCAGCGGTCGGGACTCGTCCGCCGACCGCTGGAGAGCAATCATCAACCCGATGGATGTGTCCACTCAGCATCTCCAGTAACGTGCAGGAGATGAGTGTTCCGGAAGATTCCGCAACTACCCGGTTGAGCGAGGAATGACCTTCCAGGCGATAAAGCTGAGCAACCCTGCTCCTTTTCAAGGAATAATAGTACGAGCGGGAGGCATCGATCATCTGGCCCAAGCACCAGAGGGCATGACCCTCTATAACCGCGGTCCCACCCGTCAAAGAGTCATCCGCTTCCGTAGGCAGCAAGATGCTTAAACCATGGTCCGGTCACTCCAACCATGGTTCGGTCAAGGCAACTTAGGTTCGCCCCTATATAAGAGACACCCGGGCAACAGAGCTCGGGGGACGAAAAATAGAAACTAGATCAACAAGCATACACATCCAGAGCAGTAGCGATAAATCCCACCTGTTAATTATTCCCATTACGCGAGCTAGGGACTTTTGGATCCATCTGGAGCAATTCCGCATTGTACTTTCGTGTTCTTGAGATTTATACGATCGATCTCTCGTCCCTGGACGTAGGGTATTACGCCTCGAGGCGGCCCGAACCAGGTTAACCTTTGAGTCTTAATTGTAGACTAGGCCATTCGATTCCGAAAACATATGATCCTCCGTCCGATCGTATAAATTTTACTGTGCCGATGTATGAAACACCGACAGTTGGCGCGCTAGGAAGAGGGTTTTTGGTGCGTTTTTATTTGTTGTTTCGATGGCTTCTGTTTTTGCTCTAGTCGGAGATTTTTCCACCTCCCGGCTATTCTTTGGGGATTTTGCGGTTGCCATCGCTCGTGATGGTCGATCGTGGAGTGTTCTCACTTTCGTTGCTGGTCGGGCTTTCCGCTTTGGGAGCCTAGACTTCGTCGCCGACAGCCACGGCGAACTTCACCTTCAGATCTTACGTGAACGACGTTCGTCTAAACGTCGCTCACCTCGACGTCGCCTTCTTCATGCTTCGCCTCACGGCGTTTTGGGTCACGATCCTTCGCGTGAGTGCTTCATGTTGCCCACCAAAGCCACAGAGGGCGAAACCCCCGGCAAGGCAGCACATGACGATCCCTCTCCGCACCTTCACGCTCTTACTGTGGTCAAGGACGCGCTTCGGCGCAAACTTGCGATCAGGGACGATCCGACGGGTAAGGGCGCCACCGTGTCTAGTGGTGGTGCCTGGGCCCGAGCCCGCACTGCTTATCAGCAGACCATATGAGAATCTGGCGGCGGCGGCCTGCGTCCTTTATGAATCTCCCACACCTGATAACCCCATCCTCAAGGAGACTTACGATCGTCTCCGCGTCTACCTTGATGGCGCTTTGCAACCACCTGAGCCCTTTCTTCGTCAGGATTCTAAGGCGCACAGTTCCTACCAGCCGAGTGCTAACTGTCGAAGTCCTGCTCTCGACCATTGCTGTGGACGGACCGAGACGAGGAAACCCGACCCCGTCGCCAGCAACATCCGTCGCCGCTTGGGGGAGCATCGTGACGCCCGTCACACCATTGAGGCGTGGAGGCAGGCCAGATGTGACCGCTACATCGACTTTGGCCACGACCGACCCCTCGAGCGACGCCCTCGACGGCACAGCTACGACGACGCTCGAAGCCTCAGCCCCGACGACATCGAAGCCTGGGTGTCCGGGGCCCGCATTCGAAGGGCCGGTTTCCCCGACAAATTCCGTGCTCCGACCAACAACATCGGGTACACGAGTGAGACAAATCCCGCCCACTGGCTTGAGGACTATCACCTCACCTGCTGAGCCGGCGGCGCGGACAACCTCTTCGCCATCCAGTATCTGCCGTTCTTCCTATCCGACTCAGCCAGAGGCTGGCTCGAACACCTTTCGAGGGACAGCATCCACGACTGGGCCGACCTTCGTCACGCCTTCGTCGGCAACTTCCAGGGGACTTATACCCGCCCGAGTAACTCCTGAGATTTGAAGAACTGCAAGCAGAAGCCCGGTGAGTCCCTCCGAGGCTACATCCACCGATTTTCGCGTAAGCAAAACGAGCTGCCCGACATCAGCGATGCCGACATCATCAACGCCTTCACCTGCGGCACGACATCTAAGGCGCTCGTCCACAAGCTGGGGTGTAAAAACCCTCGAACGACGCACGCCCTTCTCGACATCGCCACCACGTTCGCCACTGGGGAGGAGGCTGTTCAAGCCAACTTCACCCGGGAACAAGCCAAGGACAAAGAGAGGTCTAGAGCCGACCGAAGGAAGGATGATCGCTCCGACCGACGACCCGACCGAAGGGACGGGAACGGGTCAAACAATAAGAAGCAAAAGAATCACCGGCAAGACGAAGAGTTCGTCGGCGTCGCCGATCGACCGCCGCGACCCCAAAAGAAGCCGGCCAACCACAACAACCGCTTCGAAAAGATGCTCGACAAGACCTGCACCTACCACACGACTCCGGTGACGCATACACTTCGAGACTGCAACCTCATGAAGGCTTTCTTCAAGGGGTACTTTTGCTCCGACGCTCATCCTCAGCAAAAGAAGCCTGACCCTCCAGTGGAGAAAGGGGAGGGTACTCCCGACAGTACCTTTCCTGAGCCAGAAGACTGTTTGATGATCATCGGCGGGACGGTGGCCTACGAGTCACGTCGCCAAGAGAAACAAACATGGCGGGAGGTCAACATGACCGCTCCCGCTGTCCCTACATACCTTAAGTGGTCAGAGGCTCCGATCACCTTCGACAGGTCCGATCACCCCGACCATGTTCCCCAACCCGAGCGCCTGCCCTTGGTGCTCGATCCGATAATCGGCACCACCAGACTGTCCAAGGTCTTCATGGACGGAGGCAGTGCCCTCAACATCCTCTACATCGACACGTTCAAGGCCATGAAGCTCTCGAGGTCCGACCTCCTCCCAAGCAATACTCCGTTTCATGGCGTCATCCCAGGAGGTAGCGCTGTCCCCCTGGGTCGGATCACGTTGCCGGTTACCTTCGACGACTGTGACAACTTCAGGACGGAAAAGCTCACATTCGAAGTGGTCGACTTCTCCGGAGTGTACCACGCCATCCTTGGCCGACCTACCTACGCCAAGTTCATGGCAATCCCCAGCTACGTCTACCTCAAGCTTAAGATGTCAGGGCCCAAAGGCATCATCACTGTGGCCTCTCGCTTCAAACACGCCCTCACGTGTGAGAAGGAAAGCTACGAGCTAGCTGTCACCCTTGCGGGGCGGACGCAGCTAGAAGAAATACACCAATCGCAAGTGTTCGCCGCGACACTCGACTCCAAGCCTGCTTCCTTCACTTCGTTCGAGCCCGCCGACGACTCCAAGGAGATCACCCTCGACGACTCCGACACCTCCAACAAAGCCAAAATCGAGACCGCGCTCTCCGATGCATAGGAAAGCACGCTCGTCGACTTTCTCCGCCGAAATCGGGACGTCTTCGCCTGGGCACCATCCAACATGCCACGCATCTCGAAGGAGGTCGCTGAGCACTCTCTGCACATCGCTCCCGGCTCCCGACCGGTGAAGCAACGACTTCGACGCTTCGACAACGAGAAGCGCCGCGCCATCGGAGAAGAAATCACCAAGTTACTCGATGCCAAGTTCGTCAAAGAGGTCTACCACCCAGAGTGGTTGGCCAATCTTGTAATGGTGAAAAAGAAAAATGGGAAATGGAGGATGTGTGTTGATTACACGAGTCTCCAGAAAGCATGCCCAAAGGACCCGTTTCCTTTGCCGCGCATAGATCAGGTGGTCGATTCCACCGCAGGGTGCGAAACCCTCAGCTTCCTCAATGCGTACTCTGGGTACCATCAAATATCCCTGCGAGACTCCGATCAAACGGCCACGTCATTCATCACACCCTTCGGTTCGTTCTGCTACGTCACCATGCCTTTCGGCCTCAAGAACGCCGGCGCCACGTACCAGCGTTGTATGCAGAAATGCTTCCACAGTCCGCTGGGACGGAATCTGGAGGTCTACGTCGACGACATCGTCATCAAGACTCGGCAGGTGGCCGACCTCATCAAAGACCTAGAAGAGACCTTCGTCGACCTCCGACGGTTCCGCATCAAGCTCAACCTTGAAAAGTGCGTCTTCGGCGACCCCTCGGGCAAGCTCCTCGGATTCGTCATCTCTGAGCGCGGCATCGAGATCAACCCTGAGAAGATCATCGCCATCCGCAACCTCAGGCTCATCAACAGCATCAAGGGCGTCCAGAAGCTCACTAGATGCCTGACAGCTCTCAGTCGTTTCATCTCCAGACTGGGAGAGAAGGCCATTCCTTTCTACCGACTCCTTCGTAAGTCCGACTGTTTCTCATGGACCCCTGAAGCCCAAGAAGCCTTCGAGCAATTGAAGACCATGCTGTCTTCCCCGCCAGTTCTAACCTCACCAGTTTTCGGCGAGCCATTGTTACTCTACATCTCCGCCACCACTAAGGTCGTCAGCATGGCCTTGGTCATCTAGCGGTCGGAGGAAGGACGAGCCTTGAAGGTCCAGCGACCTGTCTACTTCATCAGCGAAGTTCTCGCCGACGCCAAGACCAGATATACCTAAGTGGAGAAGCTGCTTTATGCCATCCTCATCACAAGCCGTAAGTTTCGCCACTACTTCGACAGCCACTCTATCCGAGTGGTGACAAGCTTCCCCCTCAGAGAAATCATCAACGGGAAGGATGTGGTCGGGCGCGTCGCCACGTGGGCAATAGAGCTCATGGGCCATGACATCACCTATGTACCTCGACAAGCCATCAAGTCCCAGATCCTCACCGACTTCATCGCCGAGTGGACTGAGGCGCAGGAATCATCTGACTCCATCGACCTCGAGCACTGGACCATGTTCTTCGATGGGTCATGCCGACTCAAGGGCTCGGGGGCTGGCGTCGTCCTCATCTCCCCCAAAGGAGACAAGTTTGGGTATGTTTTGCAGATTCATTTCCCGGCCTCCAACAACACCGCAGAATACGAGGCCTTGCTGCACGGCCTTCGCATGGCCGTTACGCTTGGAGTTCGACGGCTTAACGTCAAAGGTGATTCCGAGCTCGTCGTCAACAAAGTCATGAAAGTATCAAGCTGCTGAGATTCCAAGATGGAGGCTTATTGCCAAGAGGTTCGCAAGCTCGAAGACAAATTCGATGGGTTCGAGCTTCATCACGTTCCACACCGCGACAACGAAGCAGCTGACACCCTCGCCGAGTATGGCCTCGGGACGAGATCCGATCCCCGACGATGTCTTCCTCGAGGTCCTCACCAAGCCGACGATCAAGCTCAAGGACGACATCACCAACTCCCACACTGATCCGGCAGTCAAGGAGCAGGACCCGACCTTCGGGCCAGAAATCTTGGCAATCATTCTTGATTGGTCCCTGGGAATTTACGCGTATCTCCAGGACGGCACCTTGCCGTCAGACACCAACGAAGCCCGATGGATCGCGCGTCGGGCGAAAGCCTACACTCTCATCGACAACGAGCTCTACAAGCGCAGTCCCAGTGGCGTTATCCAATGCTGCATCCCTCAGACGGAGGGTCTCCGGCTCCTCGACGACATTCACTCGGGAACCTGAGGACATCATGCCGCCCCGAGAACCCTCGTCGACAAAATTTTTTGTCAAGGCTTTTACTGGCCTATAGCAGTGTCGGATGCAGAAAAGCTCGTGCGGTCCTGCAGGGGCAGCCAGTTCTACGCCCGCCAGACGCATCTACCGGCCCAGGAGCTGTAGACGATCCCAATCACCAGGCCGTTTGCTGTTTGGGGGCTCGACGTCCTCGGGCCTTTTCGCAAAGCGCCCGAGGGCTTTACCCACCTCTTCGTCGTGGTTGACAAGTTCACGAAGTGGATCAAAGCGAAGCCGACCCTTTGCATTAGCTCGGGTCGAGCTGTCGAGTTCATCCGCGACATCATTTTCCGTTTCAGAGTCCCGAACTCCATCATCACCGACAACGGGACTCAATTCACCGGAAATGTTTTCCGGGAGTTCTGTGCGGAGCATCACATCAGGCTCGACTTCGCCTCTGTCGCTCACCCGAGGACCAATGGACAAGTGGAACGAGCCAATGGCATGGTGCTTCAGGGGCTGAAGCCTCGAATCTACGACTACGTCGAGCAGTCCGCTGAGCGGTGGGCCCAGCGGCTCCCGTCCTTGTTGTGGGGCCTGCGAACTACCCCCAACAGAACTACAGGTTCACTCCCTTCTTTATGGTGTTTGGAGCCGAAGCCGTTCTGCCGACCGACCTCGACTACGACTCCCTGAGGATCAGAGCCTACGACGAGCAGAAGGCGGACGAGGCGCGACAGGACGCCCTCGACCAGTTGGACGAGGCGCGTGACGTGGCCATACTCCGGTCGGCCAAGTACCAACAGAGCCTTCGACGGCTACATGCTCGGCGCATCAGGGGTCGGACTCTTAGAGTCAGCGACCTTGTGCTCAAGAGAGAGCAAGACAAGCGAGATCACCACAAGCTGTGTCCTCCATGGGAAGGCCCATACGTGATCAAGCGAGTTCTAAAGCCTGGCACATACAAACTGGCGACACAAGACGGCGCCGAGCTTGTTCACGCCTGGAATATTGAAAACTTGCGTCGTTTTTACGCATAATAAAGTTGTTCGATGTCTCTTCATCTTAATCGCATCTTATCCGCTAACTATGTCTTTGGCAGAGATGCGCAGTCTGTTCGACTCCACTCCACTGCCTGGGGGCTATCATCAGAGTCCCACCAGAGGATCGAAACGATCGACCCAAAGATCCAAAGGCCCCGTGCCTCGTTAATGTCAAACTTAGGCTCGACGCCTATTTCGTTTCTTGAGGGTCGATCCCCTCAGCTTGTGACGCGTTTCACGAGTGATTCGGCCTAATTCTTGCGGACTATTAGCATCCTCATTCGGAGCAATCCTCGCGGCTAACGGTCCGACCCGGAGCCGATGACGCCCTAAGGTCCGAGTCCGACACTCGACCCTACGAGCTATACCCGACCCAGTCGCCTGACCAACGCCCAATGGAACGCAAAGAACAATGCGAAACGCTCGATGTTAGAAAGAATCAGAAACACTAAAACTCACATAACAAGTTTATGGGTACCATTACAAGCTGCAGGCCAGAACAAGTTAGAGAGGCGGTAGACGACCGAAGCGCTCCTTCATCAACGTCGGTCGTAGGAAGCAGCTGATTATCTCCTGCGCCTGATGCTTGGAGTCTTCAAAAAGCTTCGCCGATGCTTCATCCGACGTACCCGAGGTGAAACCCTCGGCAATACGCCCGACATCAGCATCAGGGTAATGGGACCGCAGGTGCACCAATGTCAACGACGCCCCGTCCCGCAGGGCAACAAGCAGCTCAGTGTGAATCAGCCCCGGCAGTGTCTCCAACACTCGGGACGCCCGATCCACCGACGTGCTCTGGTCTTGGGTGTCGTCGAACACCTGGTGCACCAGCGCCCGAACCGACCACAGCAGCTTTTAGAGCTCTACGGACACTCCTGCATCTCAAAAATTTCAGGAACCAGTTTCCCCGACAAATTTAAAAAACTCATTTGTTACTTACTCTCATAACTTTTGTGCGCAGCCTTAGTGGCGGACCGCTCATTGGCTAGATCCTCTCGAAGCTGAGCAGTTGATGCTTCTAGCGAAGCAGATAGCTTCTGCACCCTCGCCAATTCCGCCATGTACTTCCTCACCTCGTCCTCCAAGACGCTGAGACGAGCCTCTAAAGTATCACGGCTTTCCAAAGTGAGGCGGCACAGCTCTTCCGACCGCTCTAGCGCGCCGTCAGCCGCTTCCTTGGCCTCCTCGGCCAAGCGTGCCCGGTCCTTCAGCTCTCGGATCTCCCGGGCGCTATGGCCAGCCCCCTCTTGGAGTTCTGCGCAGTCTAATGCGTCAGCGAGCAACAACAAGGTGAACTCTCTTGCTAGTTAATAAATTACAAGACTACTTACTTGCACAGGTCTGGCGTAGCAACCCGACCTCCTCACCGAGACTCCTCCTCTCGATCTGTAGCCGAGTGATCTCCATCTGGAGCTCCTGGCTACCTCTCCCGAAGCCTTCGACGCGTCTTTCGGCATCCCTGAGGGCAAGGAGTCGGTCGGCGGCCAACTTCCGGGCCTCGTCCCGCTCGTTATGGGTCCGCGAAAGCTCTCAGCGCAACGCCTCGACCTCCGACCGACCGAGACATTGCAGAGGCTGGCGGAGCGCCCTCTCGAGGGTCCCCTGCGAAACCTGCCAATTAGGTTCACATATACTTTTGAAAAACTGAAATATCAAAACTAACCTGGCAGAGCGTTCCATAGGGATCGGCCATGGTCTCCTAGAACTCCTCCAGGCATTCTTGGGCGCTCTGCATGTGAGTGCGCCGAGAAGACCCATTCGCCCCTCGTGCACACCTGGTTGTACAGGAACCTCCAAGAGTCTCAGGCGGCCTCATTGGAGGTCAGAGGATCAGGTGTCGGATGGCGACCTATCGAAGCGGACGGGGAAGGATCTGACCTCCGCCTCAAGATCCGGGGCCGCCCCAAGTCCGCCCGTTGCGCGAAAACCTGCACCGCCGCCACCAACGCTGTTGAAGTGGGTCCTGTGGTCGGCTGCAGGACAGGCACCGCTGGCGCCGAAGGCTCCCTCAGAGCCGACGGCGCGCTCTCTTCCCTCGTCCCTAGGTCAGGGGACGACTCGACCCGACTACTCGGAGGCACCGTCATCAGCTCCCCGACTTCACGGCCCCAGTGATAGAACTCGGGGGCAGTGGGACGCCGACCTCGGCCTCAGCAGCCGAGGGTTGCTCCTTCTCGACTTCGCCTGGGAGTCCACCTTGGCCGCCCTCAGCCTCGGTGCTCAAAAGCTGCGCCACCTCTTCCACCCGCTCCTCTGCGGTCTCAGCCGCAGATGCCGCGCGAGGAGGCGACGGCGAAGGATGTGACGTCAGCCTTTCTTTGGGCGCGACCCCCACCACTTGGATTCGTGGTGTGCCGAGAGAAGAAGGAGCCTTGCAAAGCACGATAAAAATCCTGGTCACTTCATTAGGTAAAATATCCAATTAAATAAGATTACAGATACTCACCAGCTCGACACTCGCATGGAGAAGGGCAGGCTTCCACCCGATGAGATTTGTCCGACCCCAGCAACCGAAGCAGTCGGTGTCGGGGCGAGGGCGGAAGGACAGGATTCCTACGTCCTTGACTTTTTTGCAGGTGGCCCCTCGGCACTCTCCGTCTCCCTTGCCCGCTGGCGACGAAGACGCTCCATAAGCAGCACGTCGTCCGACGAGTCGAAGTCCGATAGAGCGGCAGCCGAGACGGCCTGTGCCGAGCTCAAAGCTGGCACTTTCCCCGACACGGCTGCGGCTAGTGACCATCAGGCTGGGGGAGGCGACCCGTCACCCCCGGTGGACGGAGACGACCAAGACCCAGAGGAGGAGACCCCCTGAGTCGGCTCCGCGGCTGGAACGGTCGGCGCACCGATCGTAGCAGTCGGCACCACGCCCAGCGCCATCGGAGGAGCAGCGGCTACAGCCGGAGCAGTCGGCGTCGCGGAGGGAGTTGCAGACGTCAGCTGCGCCGAGGGCCCAGCGACTGGTGTCTCGAGGCTGATCCCTCCGCCCGAAAGCTCAACACCCGGCATCGCCATGACGCTGACCTCTTCAGCCGGCACCATCACAGGCGCCGACGAGTGCGACGGAGGAACGCCCTCCTGCACGAACAAAGATAAGTGCTCCTGATCTTGCAATATATCATTTACTAATAAATGCAGGTGAGATAATTTACCAATCGACCCTGCTGATGCTCGGCATCCAGAGGGGCCGGTCCCTCGCTCGCACCGGCGAGAGCGCCGCCTTTCAGCAGGCGTGAGAGGCGTTGCCTCACACCGTCCTCCGACAGCTCCGACTGGAGGATCTCTTGAGTCGTGTCGAACCGCCCGGTGTAGTCGCACATGAGTCGGACGCGGAGGCGGAGCGGCTGAACGCGGCGGCGGATGAAGGTATCAACCAGACGCGCCCCAGTCAAGCACGCGTTGTCCAGCTCAGCCATCCAGACGAGCAGATCCTCAATGTCGGTCTCTTGCGCGTCGCTGAGGCCGGCATTCCAAGAATCCAAGACCGCCGGCGGTTCGAGGTCGAACGCCGGCAATTCGGGGGCGGTGTTCTCGATATAGAACCACCTCCCGTGCCATCCCTTCAAGGAGTCCTTCAATGGTACGTTGAAGTACTCCTGATGATTGTTGCGAAGACAAATCCCCGCGCCGCCGACGGCGCGGACCACACCGCCTTCCTTCTGAGGCTGAACGCGGAAGAAGTACCTCCACAAGTCGAAGTGGGGATCAATCCCCAAGAAGACCTCACACAGCGTGACGAAAGCTGAGATCTGAAGGATGCCGTTGGGGTTGAGATGATGAAGACGCACGCCGTAATACTCTAGCAAGCCGCGGAAGAAGTTCGACGACGGCAGCATCAGCTCGCGCTCGTGGAACTCAACGAAACTGATGATCTCGTGGGCGCGAGGCGACGGAACGACCTCGCGGTACGCCGAGCGCCATCGTCTTGCGCCCCTCGGGGAGAGTAGTCCAAGCCCCACCGAGGCGGTGAGGATGCTCTCCAAGACGGTGGATGCTTTCCACTGGGAAGCCATGAAGATGGAGTCGAAGTCGGAATCGAGAGCAAAGAGCAAGATGAAGATCAAGCACAAGGAAGACAAAGGAGCACTACGCGAGGATTGAAAATCAGGATGACAAAGATCGGAGGACTAACCACCCCCCTTTTTATAGAAGTTGACGTGCCGGTTTGATGCCGCCTGATCGTCGACACCCTGGACTGGCATATCCACCCACACTCGACGAGTGGGCCCAAAAAGTGCTCCCAGTGGGCACTTGAACCTAAGCACACGGAAGAATTCCATTGCCCAGACGCCGACAGATGGGCCCACGAACCACCCTCAAAATTTGAATCGACAGGAGGGAGGCATCGCAGCATTAGCGTGCAGTTAATGCCTGGCAACCGCACTCTCGACGGGACGTGCACATCGCGAACCGTCGCACTTCGTTGATCGTGCGATGGACCAATCCAACCGCCCGAAGCAACCGGTGGTTACAATTCCACGACGCAGCATTCGACGTCCATCGGGAGGCAGCGGGGCCGTTCAATCGATGGAACTGCAACCAACGAACCGTTAATAGCGTCGTGAACCAATTCACGATCGAGCAAGAGGTCGGGCGAATCCCCAACCGATTCGATAGCTGCCAAGAACGCTGATCATGGGAAGGCTGGTCAAACCGGTCCACCTAGGCGTTATGCCGATCATGAGCAAAGGCCGGCCAAACCGGTCTGATCTAGGCATTTCTCCTAGCATCAAGCTAACGATGAAAGTTAGTTTTCAATCAACCCCAGCGATCGAAAACTGCCTCCACGACTGACCTTTCCAGGTCACTTGGGGGCTCGGGGGCTACGCCCTACGGGCGTGCTCGGGCGCTCCCGTACGAACAACCATCAGCGAGTGATGGTCGGCACGACGCTTCAGCCCACGACCGACCTTCCAGGTCACTCGAGGGCTACGCCCTACAGGCGCGCTCGCGCGCTCTCGTAGGAACAATCATCAGCAAATAATGGTCGGCACGACGCTTCAGCCTAGCGCCGCCTCAACAGAGGTCACGAGCGACGCAGGACTCGGGGGCTACTGTCGGGATAGTATACCCCGGGTACTTACGGATCAACGTCTACAATACGGCCCACCTGTGGACCGCGGCCCAACAGCCCACCAAGGGCTTCATAGAGGCGGCCTAGCCTCAGCGGTCGGGAAGTCCCATTAAGCCCCAGAAACGGAATAACCGTCCCGACTTCCAGGGGTCGGGACTCGAGCTATCTGGATCCGAGCGGTCGGGACCCGTCCGCCGACCGCTGGAGAGCAATCATCAACCCGACGGACGTGTCAACTCAGCATCTCCAGCAACGTGCAGGAGATGAGTGTTCCGGAAGATTCCGCAAGTACTCGGTCGAGCGAGGAACGACCTTCCAGGTGATAAAGTTGAGCAACGCTGCTCCTTTTCAGGGAATAATAGTACGAGCGGGAGGCATCGATCATCTGGCCCAAGCACTAGAGGGCATGACCCTCTGTAACCGCGGTCCCACCCGTCAAGGAGTCATCCGCTTCTGTAGGCAACAAGATGCTTAAACCATGGTCCGATCACTCCAACCATGGTTCGGTCAAGGCAACTCAGGTTCGCCCCTATATAAGAGACACCTGGGCAACAGAGCTCGGGGGATGAAAAAAGGAAACTAGATCAACAAGCATACACATCCAGAGTAGTAGCGATAAACCCCACCTGTTAACTATTCCCATTACGCGAGCTAGGGACTTTCGGATCTATCTGGAGCCCTTCCGCATTGTACTTTCGTGTTCTTGAGATTTATATGATCGATCTCTCGTCCCTGGATGTAGGGTATTACGCCTCGAGGTGGCCCAAACCAGGTTAACCTTTGAGTCTCAATTGTAGACTAGGCCATTCGATTCCGAAAATGCACGATCCCTTGTCCGATTGTATAAATTTTAATGTGCCGGTGTACGAAACACTGACAGATTCTATCTGTCATTGTTAATGGTGTCGCTATAAGTTTTTAGCAACCGACCACTTATAACGACCGAACATCGGTTGTTATAAAGTATATATAGCAACCGACCGTTTGTTGCTATTAAATTCTTTTAGCAACCAACTGTCTGATGTTACATATATTTATAGCAATCAACAATCCATTACAATTCAGTTTAGAACCAAATAGCAGCCAATCCATTAATAAATATTAATCATATCGGCAACCAACAAATCAGCCAAACATGTAACAATATCATACATTCAGACAATATACACTCAGAAGCACAAGTACTCAACAGATCTCACATTTCAAATTAAAGCCATTAGTAAAAGTAATTAGCCATTTGAACACATCATCCATGGCAATCATCACAGTTTCCAGCTCTAGCTAGTTTGCTTGGACTACTTACAAAATGATCATTTCTAGATCTATACAAAAGCTTTCCTTTCTATCTAGGATGTACAAAATATATCGCCTCGACCCTTTGATCCAACCGGAGGCTACTGCATCATGCCACTAAAGACAATTACTTCAGACCTGAAGATAAACATCTGAACTCATCAATATTGCAAAATATGCGGAACCAATACAGAAGCAAAACAATCGTCTAGATGTCACCTATTTATTTGTGTAAACTCCAAACTAATCCAAAGCAAGAATAGAGAAATTTTACTGATCAAATAGGACATTGTTTCAAATTTTCAGTTAGTTCAATACCCTAATGCCACAGAAACAACAATTTGTCCTTGTCAACTCTAATTTCTATCAATATACCATATAAACAACAACTTGTCTTTGTGAACTCTAATTTAAACAGATCTGAACATTACAATTAATATATCATAGAAACAAGAATTTGTCCTTGTTAGCTCTAATTTAAATAGATCTGAACATTTCTATTAAATTAATATTTACTACCTCCACTCCAAAGTAAAAGCATTTCTAAGTTTGGATAAAGTCAAACTTTTTAACTTTTAATAATAATATCTACAAAATTACATAATTTCTAATATAAAAATATATTTTTTATGCAAGCTTCTTTCATGATGAATCCAAAAAAAATATAATCTTTATATGATAAAATGTTATTAATTATACATTATTAATGGTCAAAAGGATAGAAGTTTGACTTTGACTAAACTTAGAAATGCTTATATTTTGGAACGGAGAGAGTACATCCTAAGTGTTAAAAGTCCAATTCATGTGGCTGTTTTGAAAAGTAGGCACATGATGGATTTATATTTTTCTTTTTATTAATTTCTTTCTTGAAAAATCAATGGCTGAGATTGAATACTTAGCTTACCTCAGCTAACAGCATTAATTTGTTCTACCTTTTGCCTTTACATTTTCATCTCTCCAAATTCTAATCCCCTCACTCGATCTCCTCTTGCTGTTCTTCCTTCATCTCGGTGACGTTTGAAGGCGATTCGGCTGGCCTGATCGAGTACATGTCTAGATCAACTCTAAGACGATTCTCCTCCGATGGGGTCTCTCCCAAGGTGGGTTGTCTAGGTGCTGCCTCAAATCTGTTGAAAAAACGCCAACGTCCTCGCACACAGACGTGCGAGTGGTGCATTGGCTCAGGATCTGTTTCGGCGTTAACACCTACATCGATCTACCACCCTAGAAGGATGTTAACGTTTCAGTCTCAACCAACATCTATTGCTTGTTCCAATGGTCCACTTTTTTCGTGTCTGATGCATGTCATTATCAGCAATTCGATCAGGCTCTCATATATATTAATTTGGTAGTATAAAATCATCGTCGAACAGGCCCAGCTGAAAGTGGTTGCCGGCACTTCTGTCACACCCGGTTTTATGGCTAAAACCAAATGACCCTTTATGTATGCCTAAAAATAAGTTTCATACATAAAGTGACTTCATAAATGGTAAAACAGATCAATGTCTCGAATAACTAACTATTACAAAAATAGACTAAGAGTCTTATTAAATTACAACTCAAACAGCGGAAACGAAAATAAAAGCTTCTGGGCTCCACAGGCAGTTGACCGAATAGCTCGCCTAGACGTCGGCTCCAAGGTTCTCCCTCTACTGAGCAGCAAGTGTGAGAAGCATATGACATGTGGTAATTGTCAAGGAACATGCAATATAGGTTTTAATTGCATAAAAGCACACATTAGAGACACACATTTTCTATTAAGCACCTAATTACTAAGTAAAAGATATCGAACCTATGAACAGTAGAATAAGTAACAGAATTAAATCACAGTCTCCCACTGTAATTCACCAAATCGAACCAATATCAATGCTAATTCCCGCTAATCATGTGAGGGTCCATGCAATGCTCGTGACCGTGAGCATGGCTGTCACGACAGTTTTACACTCTGCAGAGGTTGTACAATTTTCCCCACGAGTAGTGATTTCATCCCCTATTGCCAGGTGACTAAAAAGAATCTACGTTATGCCTGTGCCGTCGCACTCGCACACTTCTGCAGAGGTTGTACAATTTTCCCCACGAGTAGTGATTTCATCCCCTATTGCCAGGTGACTAAAAAGAATCTACGTTATGCCTGTGCCGTCGCACTCGCACACTTCCTTTGGTGTGAGGGCCAAGAGATCACTACAAAGTTTTTCCATGACTTCCGCCAACTTGTACGTGCCCACTAAGGTTTCACCCGTCGGGCACTAATCGGAACCCGAGAGGCCCCCTCTTGTGCTGAATGGTTCCCGGAAGTAACACTCCCTTCCTCACACATCTCTCTCCAGGCAGATCCAGGCGTAACCCGCTTTCTCTGCTCCACCAGCTGACACGCACAGAACTGGTTTTCATCACTTACTACGCCAGGCCGCGCCCATTTTTGGCATCGTGGCTGTATGGAAACACATGGTGGTCGCTCCACGAACCGGTCCTTAGATTTGGAAAGATAACTTACTAAGGAACAGTGCCAGTAACCCTGCACATAGTCCTACACTAACTATATCGCCCAAATCATCACTATCAAGTTGCTATTAATCTCTCATTAATCCTCGTGAAGCATGTATAATGATCTATTTAAATACACCCAACCCGACAGTAGCAATCTAAGCATGTGATCTACCCAACAGTAAAGTAAACTAAGGCGACAAGGCATAATGTGGAAGACTAGGAATTTCTACTAATAGGTACGCAGTCAATTTGACACAAGCATGCAATCTACAAGATAGATATTTTGAAAATTAGGCACAAGATGGTCAAGGACACTTGCCTTGCTGCTTTTGGGAGTAAAAGTCGGCGGTCTCGAACTCTTGCTGCTGGAAGTCTTCGAGGAACTGCAGCTCCGAGACGAAGTTGCCTAATGCACAAGAACACAAACAATCAAATAAATGCAACAAAACAGAACAAAATCAGTATGATGATGTCATGAATGCATAGATTATTTCGATACGATCGTTTTGATATATTATTTGCTGAAATCAAAGTTATGGATCAAAAGTTAAGGCCTTTATAATGTTCAGGGGCTAATCTGTAATTTACAAAATTATTGGAGGACTAAATTGTAATTACCAAAAAGTTCAGGGGCTAAAAGTTAATTTGTCATTTCGGCAGGGACTAATTTGTTATTAAAATTAAGTGTAGGGGCTTTTCTGTAAAAGTGCCATAATTAATTATTAAATAATCTGTATAATTAATTATTAGATAACTATTATAATTAATTACTATTAAATAATTATTTTAATTATTTTCCAGATTATTAATTATATTACTATTGGAAAATTTGAAATTAATTAATCTAATATCTAATTAATTTTAATTAATCAGGTATGCTGACGTCATGCTGAGGTCGTGTTGACGCAATAAGAAATCTAATTTATTTTTATTTCTAATTTGGAAATTAATCTAAGCCGTTGATTTCAAATTGAAGGGTTCTCATTGTTCGGGTGACGTGGCTCAATGTGAGGTGTCGGATCTGGATCGGAGGGGTGAGATTATTTGGCGACGTGGCTCACTGTGGTGTGTCGGATTTGGATCGGGCGGTCGAGATTTAAAATGAGGGGCGGTTCAACACGATCCGGCCGCGCCGGCCGGCGCCCTCCGGTGAGCTCGCCGGGGCTCATCGAGGCTTGGATCTCAGTGTGGAGCGGCCCAAACCGACGAGGGGGACGAGGGGCTCACCGGGGT
>BCLH01001137.1:32221-61629 GCA_001602315.1 Zoysia pacifica
CGAAGAGCGGCGCGGCGGCGGTTGCGGGGAAGGCGGCGTGGTGCAGCTGGAGGAGGGCAACGGGGGCGTTGACAGGTGGGCCCGACGCAGCCGTGAGAGAGAGAGGGGGAGCGGCTGCTGGGCCGGCCGGGCTGGCGGCTGGTCGGGCCGGCGTGGGAGGGAGGGAGAGAGGGAGAGAGAGGCCCAGGAGAGGGTTTTCTTTTATTTCCTTTTTATTTCTTTCTATTTCTCTTAATCCTATTAATTAATTCTTAAGCTTGTTTAACTATTAATTCTCTCCATTAATTAAATGGTATGCAATGACATGAAATGCTTGATGCACCTAAGCAATTTATTTTTGAAAGAATTTTCACACTAGTCTAAATTGTGAAATGCATTTAAATTTTGAATTTTTAATATTTGAAATAGGTTGAATTTTTGGGTGTCACAACTTGGTGCAAGAGCGGCGATGTAGCAGTGACGTATGTGCTTTGCTGCATGATGCTTTGCTACAAGGGCACGCACCTGAGGGCAGGGGAACCTAAAAGGATGAGTGAGCGAGAGCAAGTAGCCAAGTAGGAGCTGTGATTCATTGAATCTGGACCGCTCGCCATGGCAACCACTTTCGCTAACTTGGCCACGTAAGCTGATTATGTTAGCATGTAATTACTTTAGCCTGTGGGCCGGCCCGTCTTGTATGCTGCCTCAGCTATATATACGTGTACCCTGTACATTGTAATACAATCACGTTTACATGGTATCAATTCGCGTTACGATCCGTAACCACCGCTTCCGCTCTTTACGGCGCTGCTAACCCTAGCCTCTGCCCTCTCTGCGCCACCGCTGATCCGGTCGCTGCTCTGTTGCCGATCTCATCGCCAGACACCGTCGCTGTACCTGATCGCCAGCGCCTCACCATCGCTCGCCTGCACTTGTTGGCTCTCCATCAGGTAGCAGCCGCTGAACCTCCATCTGCTGCCGTTGCTCATGGCCACAGCCAACATCGGCGCCGCCATGGCGGCCAAGGACACCACGCGTCGTGCTGAGGAGACTGCACGTCTCGACGCGTATGAAGCCGCGCACCAAGCTACTGCCGTCATCAACGCGCAAGTCCTGATCCCAGTCACATTGGAGCACTCGGCCAACAACTTCAGCAAATGGCGTGGCCTGGTTCTCCTCGTGCTCGGCAAGTATGCTTTGACCTCGCATGTTCTCTTCGATGAAAATCGGATGGATCGCCCTGTTTGGGTTCAAATGGATTGCACAGTGCTCACCTGGATCTACGGCACCGTCTCCAACGATCTGCAGCAATCTTTGATGATTCACAAGTTTTCAGCTCGTGGCGCATGGCAATTCCTGGAACACGAGTTTCTCAACAATTGTGAATCTCTTGCTCTTCTGCTTGAGACCCAGTTCCGGAATCTCCGCCAAGGCTCCTTGAACATCACCAAGTTCTGTCGTCGGTTGGAATCAATGGCCACCGCACTTGGAGAACTTGGAGATCCTATTGGTGATCGTCAAATGGTTCTCACGCTTCTCACGCTTCTCCGTGGCCTCAATGGCAAATTTCGCCACATGGTGTCCAACCTCAAGATGCTGCGGCCGTTTCCATCCTTTGATGAGGCACACAAACCATCTGCTGCTCGAAGAGATTGAACTTGAAGCTGCTCCTCCGTCGCCGCCGACTGCTATGATCGCCGCCACGACAACACCTGCCCGCCCGGCCGCGCACCCGGCTGGTCCTTCTCCTGCACCGTCTTCAAACTCTAGCGGCCAACGTAGCAATAATCGTCGCCGTGGCCGTGGTGGACGATCCAACACCACCATTGGCAACGGCGCTCCTGGTGGCTCATCATCAACTTCGGCAGGTGTTCCTATGACATACCCGTCCTTTGCCCATCCATGGGCAGGCACGCTGCAGATGTGGCCCCATGGCGGTGCCCCTGCCAGCACTCCTCGGCCTCCATCGGCTCTTCATGCCATGCCTTACGGTGCCTACACTGCACCCACCTTCGGCCATCCTAGTCTCTACTACGAGGGAGCACCACCACCGCAGCACTATGCGCCGCCACCTCCAGTGCCCTAGGCGGCACCGTGGAACCCCATGCAAGGAGGCTCCTGGGATCAAGCATCCCTGGCGCGTTCTTTCAACACTATGGCACTGACTCCTCCGTCAACGCCATCCGAGTGGTACGTCGACTCTGGAGCCGGTTCACACATGACTTCTAACGCGGGTACTCTCTCTACTCTCTCCCTACCTTCATCATTCACTCCTTCGTCTATCGTTGTCGGTAACGGAGCCTTGCTACCTGTCACTCACACTGGGTCTTACGTTTTTCCCTCCCACTCACGCAATCTCACTCTTAATGATGTCTTAGTTTCACCTAACATCATCAAGAACTTAATCTCTGTTCGCTGCTTCACTACCGATAATAATTGTTCCATTGAGTTTGACCCGTTTGGTCTTTCTGTGAAGGACTTGTGAACCAAGAGCGTGATCGCCAGGTGCAATAGCTCCGGCGACCTCTACCCGTTCTCCACCAGCACCACTGCCCTTGTCGCTGCACCCACCTCCCTCTGGCATCGCCGACTTGGTCACCTTGGCCGTGAAGCTCTTTCCAAGCTCATTAACTCCAGTGCTATTTCCTCAAATAAAGATGATCTAGAACACATTTGTCATGCTTGTCAACTTGGCCGCCATTTGCGCTTGCCTTTTAGTTCCTCGAGTTCTAGAACTCTTAATAAATTTGATTTAATACACTGTGATTTGTGAACCTCTCCAGTTGTGAGTGTTTCTGGTTACAAGTATTATCTTGTCATCCTTGATGATTATTCTCACTATGTTTGGACTTTCCCACTTCGCCTGAAGTCGGACACGTTCACTGCCATTTCAAATTTTTTCTCCTATGTGTGCGCTTAGTTCAACACCACTGTTAAAAGTATTCAATGTGATAATGGCCGGGAGTTTAATAACTCCATTGCCCGTCACTTCTTTTCCACTCATGGTGTACTGTTGCACATATCTTGCCCTTACACATCTCAACAAAATGGCAAGGCTGAACATTCGATTCGAACATCAACAACATCCTTCGACCCCTCCTATTCCAAGCCAGCCTTCCTCCGGTTTAATGGATTGAAGCGCTCCACACTGCCACCTACCTCCTCAACCGTCTACCCACCAAAACTCTCAATCTCGCCACACCATATAGTTACCTTTTCTCCACTCAACCCTCCTACGAACATCTCCGTGTGTTCGGGTGTGCATGTTATCCCAACATGGCCTCCACAGCCCCCAATAAGCTTTCTCCACGTTCATCTCTTTGTGTGTTTCTTGGCTACTCCTCAGAACACAAAGGTTATAGGTGTCTTGAGCTTCACACAAATCGTCTCATTATTTCACGGCATGTTGTCTTTGATGAGACTTCATTTCCATTCACGGACATGTCCACCACGCCTATGGCATCTACCACTTTGGATTTCCTCACTGATTTTGACAACGCTACTGTGCCCCTTGGAGTTTATCTTCCTCATGCATGTTCATTGTCGCAAGATCCTGTCATGCCGTCCCCCAACAATGTGCATGGCACTGTGCCGGACGTGCTTGGCGTTGTGCCGTCCCCTGGTGACGTGCATGGTCCTGTGCCGGCTCCCGACGATGTATATGGCACTGTGCTGACTAACCTCGACGCGCATGGCACAGCATCGCCCTCCAACGCTGTGTCTGGCCCTGCCATGCATGGCAATGTGCCACTTGCGTCCGTCCACGGCTCGGCCACGCTGCACCTGCTGGATGCCTCCGGTCATTCGCCACCGACGGTTAGTGTTACCGGTCCTGCTGCCCCTGCCCCTACGCAGGTTGTTGCCAGCGGAACCGGTCGCACCGTCTCCACCAGAACTGTGTCCGTGCCCCCTGTCCACAACGACCACGGAATGCAAACCCGTGGCAAGTCTAGATTCGCACATCCGATCGATCGGCTCAACCTTCATGTGACACCTCTGTCACCTCTGCCTCGAAACTTCCGGGATGCTATGTCGGACTCCAACTGGCGCACCACAATGCAGGCAGAATTTGATGCTCTTCTTACCAACGACACATGGACACTTGTGCCTCGACCTTTTGGCATCAATGTGGTCACAGGTAAATGGGTTTTTCATCACAAACTGCATGCTGATGGTTCTCTCAACCTTTATAAAGCCCGTTGGGTACTTCGAGGGTTTACTCAACGATCAGGAATTGACTTCGATGAGACTTTCAGTCCAGTTGTTAAGCCGGCCACAGTTCTGAGTTGTTCTCTCTCTGGCGCTCTCACAACACTGGCCCATTCATCAACTTGATGTCAAAAATACCTTTCTACACGGCACGTTAACAGAGACAGTGTTCTGCATGCAGCCCTCGGGGTTTTTGGACTCCTCTCATCCAGACTATGTTTGTCGACTGAATAAATCTCTCTATGGATTGAAGCAGGTGCCCCGTGCGTGGTACAGCAGATTTGCCTCTCATCTCATCTCTCTTGGGTTTGTTGAGGCAAAGTCAGATACTTCACTATTCACTTACCCCCGGGGCTCTGATGTTGCATACCTTCTACTATATGTTGATGACATTGTCCTTACTGCTTCATCCACTGGATTTCTTCAGTTTATTATCACTGCACTTCAGCGTGAATTTGCTATGACAGATATGGGGCAGCTTCATCATTTTCTTGGTGTTTCTGTGAGCCATCGAGCCAATGGTCTGTTCCTCTCTCAACAACAGTACACGTTGGACATCTTGGATCGTGCAGGGATGAACTCTTGCAAGCCTTGCAGCACTCCTGTTGACACTCACTCTAAGTTGTTCAGTGATGGTCCTCCAGTGGCAAACCCGACACAGTATCGCAGTTTGGCCGGTGCTCTCCAGTACTTGACTTTCACACGTCCAGACATCAGTTATGCAGTACAACAAGTTTGCCTCTACATGCATGATCCGAGGGAAGCTCATCTTGCTGCTCTGAAGTCATTTACTCAGACGCCGACTGGGCCGGCTGCCCTGACACTCGCCGCTCCACCTCTGGGTATGCTGTCTTTCTTGGTGATAATTTGATCTCTTGGTCATCCAAACGGCAGCCGACTGTGTCCTGATCCAGCGCCGAGGCTGAATATCGAGCAGTTGCTAATGGTGTTGCTGAAGCTTCTTGGCTCCGCCAACTCTTGTATGAGCTTCGCCACCCTCTTCAGCGAGCGACGATTGTCTATTGTGACAATGTCAGTGCAGTGTACCTCTCCACCAATCCTCTCCACGAATCCGGTTCCGCATCAACGCACCAAACACGTTGAGATCGACTTGCACTTCGTTCGGGATCGTGTTGCCCTCAGACAGGTTTGCGTACTCCATGTTCCAACGACATCTCAGTACGCTGATATCTTCACCAAAGGCCTCCCAACATCCGTGTTCCAGGAGTTTCGGTCCAGCCTGAACGTCTGCAAAGCTGCCGTTCCGACTGCGGGGGAGTGTTAGCATGTATTACCTTAGCCTGTGGGCCGGCCCATCTTGTATGCTGCCTCGGCTATATATACGTGTACTCTGTACATTGTAATACAATCATGTTTACAGATTATTTGCACCATAATGCATCAGTCATCTCCTCGATCGCTGGCATAGCTAGGCATCTACGCAGAGATGCTGACAGCTCGACGGCCATTGGCATTTGGCAAAATATGTCCGTTCAACTAGGGAAGCGACGATTTGCTGCACGCAGAGTGTAGCTCTGATATGGTCTATCAGAGAAAAACATTTCTGTTGTACCAAGTTTAATTATGGAATGACTGTATATCGCGCATAAAAGAAATAAGGGTTTTAAATAATGAACTAGGTTGATTGATATACAGTTGCCCCTGTTCGTGCTTGATTATGGGTCACCACTAATTTGCAACATGATCGAGCTTACATAGCGAGCTGTCTAATTCTGGGGATTCAGGAATTAATCTCGATGTAAAGTAGATTAAATCCCATCAGGCATGTAATTCCTTATGATCTTTCATCTCCATAGGATGCATGAAGGCGAGTACAAAAGGTAGGAGGGGCTGAGCCAGTTTCTAGTACTAGTATTATGACTACAGTTATGGCTATATGGTATGGATATAACGTAGGTACATGGCATGGAAGGGATGAAAATTTTAAGAAAAGAAGAGATAATTATCACATGAATGACAAATAAAAAACTATAGAATTTAATAATGGTAGATAGGTAATTACGTGCTGCAAACCGTAGCATAGAGCATAGTCATGGTACAACCCAATTTGTATTTTCTTTACATGCCCGGGTGTTATGGTGAAATACATCACCACCCATTTCAGAACGGTTAATGTGTGACAAACCGCCCCACAGAAGAGATGATCCATCGACCACAGGATCTTATCGGGTGTCACTCAGCGAAGTGAGGACTAACAGTACAACTCAAGCACGATAAAATATACTACAAATTGTTACTTAAGTTCATAAAACCAAGATTTTTGAAAGCACGAAAGCAAAAACCTGAATTAGGGTCTCCTATAAACTATGCACAAGATGCATCCTCTAGCAGCACACAAATAGCAGCGCGGCGACGGGGCTCCGAACAGACATAGCCACCTTCAAGGTTGCTTTTGCCAGTTGGTACAAAGGAGAGAGAGAGACCATCTGCACACAAAACCACAGAGAGCGAAGCTCTGAGCATTCAAATGTTCAGCAAGTCTTACCCGTCAACGTGGTCAACTACAGCCAACTCCAAGGATATGATGAGGCTGACTCATATGGGATAGCCATTTACGAAACTAGCACTAGCATAGTGAATCCCTATATTAAAATTTTAGCGTTAGATTAAGTTCACGGAAGGTAAATTTAATTTGCTCTATAACTATATTAAGCATGGTTACCAAGCAATTGACTATGAACTAAACAAACATTTCATATTATTGATTAGGTTTACGTACTGCCTCTGTTCCCAATTAATTGTCATTTGAAATAGGAAAGGGTGCATTTGGAGTTGAGAATGTGCAGTGGAAAGTGATAGAGATGTGAGCGGAAGTGTTTTGGTAGAATTGACAATTAGTTGGGAACAGAGGGAATACATTATTACTACGACATGACGCAGTGAACAAGCGGTACTCGTTACTGTGAGGGGCAGCGATTATAATCGATTTACACCAACTGGGAAAACCTAAAATACACGACACGTACACGCTTCCCAGAAGCCGCACGTGGCCACCTTTCACAACAGTTCCATAGGGTCGGCCCGAGTCCTACCGCTCCCAAGCACATGGTCCTCCATGCGATCACGACGTCGGGTGCATCCATGGTTAGATCATGGCTTTTCTCTGCTACCCCACAGAAAGAGTGGTAGGGGGACGTCCAGCCACTACGGTATCGAGCTACATCAGTTTCCTGGGTCCCATGTCCCCAGTATGCATTCGGTACTGTTCAAACTTGCTTAACAGGGCCACACTCAAATCGGTCCTTAACCGACACAGATAGGACTACCACCGCCAAGGCCCAGCCTTCCCAATCTCTCCTATACTCTATCCTCGCTCGGTCTTAGATTTATTCAAGTGTGGGATAAAGTCTAACCTATAATCTCGCGAGTGAGGTTTCTCATTCACTTGACTTTTACCGTTATTAGAACTTATAGTCTAGCTCTACATTGAGTTACCTGTACCAATATATACTCAATAGGAGTAATTGGTACTATCATGTATTCTAGGGTTTCAAACAACTCTTATAACTTAATGCACAGTACATTAGCTCTACAATACATAGTGACAAAACAAAAATTTAAAACAGAGTTAATGCACCGGGGCTTGCTCATAGTTAGCTTTCTTTGCCAAAGGAACAACTCCACGCTCCTCTTCGGATGGGTTGGGTACTAACATGAATGATGTGTAAAGAAAGAAATTATAATAGTGTTTAACTTTAAATAAAAAAATCACATGCAATAACAGCTTTTTATTTTCAAAAGATACAAATTTAGTTATAAAACTTCTTTAAAATGGTTTTTGAAAACATAAAATAAAATTTTAGTTGTTCACAAAATCTAAAAGGTTATAAAGGAATTTTTGAGAAATTGTTAGGATTTATTGAAATCAATTGAATTTATAATGAATTTAAATACCATGTGAACACAATAAATTATTTTAAAATAATTTCGGATGAAATTAAATACAAAAGTCTTCTAAACATAAAATTTAACTAAAGAAACAGAAAAGTAGAAAATTTCAAGATTTATTGAAATCAAATAAATTTATAATAGATTAAATACAATTTAAGCAAGATAAATCATTTATAAAACTTATTTTGAAGAAAACTAAAATATGAAACTGTTCTAAAACAGAGAGTTTGACTAAAGAAACTAAAAGTAATTTTTTTCAATATTTTATCATGCCAAGGAATATTGATAATGCATTAATGAAATATTTAGTGATCTGAATTATTTAAATTAATTTTTATGCATAAAATGTAAAATAGTTAGCTTCAGAATATACTTCTAGTTGAAAGGATCCTAACAAAATTTATTTCATAATTTTCCGAGCTATAATGAAGTTTCTACGAATTTCAGAAGCTTGAAACTGATTTCTGGTAATCTAATAAATCATTTCGCAATAATATAAAATTTTCAGCCGTTCTGGGGTCAGCCACACGGTGGGCCATTGAGTTGGTACAAAAGATCCACCTGTGGCCACACCTGATCTGGGCCTTATCAAAAGCCGGGGCCACACGGAAGGCTGCAGGGTTGGCCGCACTAGATCCGGTCTCCACAGAAGATCCGGCGGGGCCGAATGGGGCGGCGGCAATGGCCGGCGTGGCGGCACCATCGCCGGCGTGGTGCTGCCGGCGGCCAAGCGTGATGGCTTGGACACACAACATTCATCTGCGCATCAAGAGGAGACCAGTGGGAGGGTCCTCGGAGTGAGATTCTCACCGGAATCGGCCTGGCGGCGAGAGGCAGCGCAGCGAGATGTTCGGCAGCCTCGTGAGCTCGACACCGTCAACGAGGTTCGACGAGAGCTGCATGAGAAGCTTCACCAGAGCTGGGAGATCACCGGCATGGGTGTTGTCGTCGTCGAGGGAGACCGGACTGAACTGCCCACGGGGAGGCCGGGGGTGCCGAAGAAGGTCGCCGGAGAAGGCTTGGGTTCCTGCACGATTGACCACTCTAAACGTCGATTAAACACTCCAGAGGAAACTACGGAAGCTCATCAGCACGGACTAGAAGGGGAAAACGGAGAAAGCTCATCGGACTTCGTCAGATTTTAGAGGAACCTGACGGCGGTCGGCAATGGCGCGATTTTTGGGGAAAAATGGAATCCGGCCAACTCGAAGAGACAGGGGCCGAACGGAGGTGGTGGTGAGCGAGAGAGGGAGGTGGCGCAGCTGTGGGACACGGGATAGGGCTGGGGGTGGTTGGATTGGGGAGCTCCACTGCCATGGCCGAGGGAGTGAGCTCGTGAGAGAGAGAGGGAGAGAAGGAGGCTCGGCTGGGAGGGGTACTACTCGCGCCAATTCGGGGACACGTCTCTGCTTCATGGCGAGCATGTAGGGTGGAGAAGACGAGCGCGCGGCAGCGGGCCTGTGCGGTGGCGGCGAACGACAGGAGGAGGAGGAAGAAGGCGGTGGAATCGCTGACAGGTGGGACCCGCGATCTTATCCAATCTCTGATTTTCGAAATTTTCTGCGCAGCATTATGTTTTAATCTGAAAACAATACTTCCCGAGCTCTGATAAAAATGAAACTTTCCAGGGTGGTAGAAAACTTCAAAAGGAACAACTTTTAATTTGGGCCCAAGTTCAAATTCCAAATAAATTTTATTCTATAAAATTTTTAAAACAGGTAATCACTTAAAAGAGAAAAATTCATTTGGGCCTTTTGCCTTTTAAACAACATTTCACAAAAATTTCAAAAATTCATTTCTTTGCAATATTTTTAATACAAGAATTTTATTTCACAATTTTGCTTTCAAAGTTTTGAACTCCTATTTGAAATTTGAATTCTAATTGAACTCGGAAATTTGTTTGAATTCTTTTGGGCTTGGTTTTCAGAATTTCGAACATGAACAAAGTTGCTTCTTTATTCAGAAACACGGAGTGTTACATAATGGAAACTGCATAACACAGCATAAATAGCGTTAGGAAATCACCAAGCTCTACGGCCCGATTCCGGGGAATCTGGTGTGGGACTCATGGGTGTCATCTGCATCCCAACTGGGCGTTGACACTGATCAAGTGGCTGCTGCGCCTCATGGTTTTGAATGTGCTCCGCGTAGGCATGGGGACACCACCCTGCAATTCAATAGGTAAAATATTTGGTCATGTACTACTGAAGTATTCTTAAGTACAGGCAAGATTAACAATGTATTATACCTAGTGTGCCACAGGGTAGTGGGAAAAATTGGAGGTAGCAAAACGAAGCAACGACCATTCCCGCATAACAATATGAAAAAGGTGTAAACATCCATTCTCCATCTCAGGAGAGAGAGAGAGAGAGAGAGAGAGAGAGAGCAGGAAATTAACATCTCTTATACTCTAAATCGGCTCGATTTCTTGGCCTTACGTGATTCCACGCCGTCACAACTAGTTTCATCCGTCAAATGAAAATCAAGTTGAATCCTCATCGTCCACTGCGAACACTGGTAGCTGTTGACGTACGGGAGGCTCCAGACTCTTCTTCTCCATTCTAAAAAGGAAAAAAAACTCTTCTTCTCCACGGGTCCGACCAATCAATCCCATTCTCCCATGACCTTCCTCGGCAATGGCGAGCTCCAAAATGGTTTGAAGGTGGGTACCGCTTCCCTTGGCCGCTTCTCTTGCTGCACCTCTCCCTTCGAGACTCTTACGGGCGCAGCAGCGTCTTAGACCCATAAAAGACATGGCCAGAGGGGCGTCCAGGGAGCGGCGCTGGCAGAAGTATCGGCGAGCAGGCCGCGACACGCCGGCGGAAGTGCTGTCTTCAGGAGCCGCCACCATGCGCAAGAGCTGTTAGCTCAGCGCCACGCTCCAGAGCCTGGACCCCAACACTGCCTAGGCCCTCCGTTTTCTCTAGAGGATGAGGAGGAGAAGGAGGTCCGTTCACCAACCCGCTGCATCACTCCCTCGACGATGCTCGTACTCTTGCTGCTGGTGTTGGCCAAAAGCCTGTGCCTAATCTCTCTACAGGTACTACCATCCACCCTAGCTAGCTAGCACCAGGCTCCAAGAAGAATACCGAGCAGTATAATTTCACTATTCATGAGTGGGCATCCCAATCAGATATCGGTAATCCACTGCAAATTTTGTTGCCAACACCACAAAATGGAGCTACTAACTCTACGCCCCCAAGAAGAAAACATGATGAACATCGTTGGGCATGAGCATTTCAGGAATCCCACTTCACTTGGCATGGACTTCGCAAGATTTGAATGTAGATAAGAAAAAAAGTTGCATGATTTGCAATATAAAACACCTATATATGAAGTTGTTTTCAGCAGAGAAGGTCAATATCCGAGAATGATTCTGCTGGAGGATTAATATTTGTTAAATTATTTGCTCATCACAATCTGATCATATCTCAGGGAACATGGGGCATGCAAGAGATTTTTTTTTAAGAAAACAAAATGGATTTCAGAATATTGTTGAAAACAAGAAGACGGCATTTCAGCTTTAACACACTTAGATTGATGGTAGGAGTATTGTTGTTTTTTACTTACAAACAACCTTAAAGCTGTCATTTATCAGTTTGTAGAGGAGTTTGGATTTGTACTATTAACATGTAATATGAACCTTGTCATTGATTAGTCTTCTTCTTAGAAGAACAATGATTTGATTACTCGCCAAATAACTACTTACAGATTTGCTGAACTAAAACTAAATTTATTGACAAAGAGTCCTATGGTCGTATTTTGGAAAAGAACAGAACCAAAAATAAGAGAAAAACAGCTACCTTGCTTCCTTAAGGTAACAAAAAAAATCTCGTGAAAATCCAATGGTGCATCGAAAAACATGTATACTCCCTCAGTTCCTAAATTTGTGTTGCATTGACTTCCAACATCAACTTTGATCATTCATCTTATTCAAAAAATTTGTTCAAATATGCAAAATTATAAGCTGTGTTTCAAATACATTTGATAATAAAATAAATTATAACAAATTATATATAAAATTTATCATATTTTTTAAATAAAACGAATGATCAAAGTTGATGTTAGAAGTATACGACGACGTCAATTTAGAAATAGAGATGGTACAAAATATCTTTGTCGAGATATTTTTTCTGCGCATTCCATTTTATTGAATATTAAGACTATAAATTTCTGTGGCGTCCCACCTAAAAAATGAGGGGTTTGCCATCTAGGATCGGCTTCGGGCCACAACTCGACAAAGTGAGAGTCTAAAACTACATACACAAGCACATATATAAAAATAGAGAACAAACAAGTTTTAGATATTACAACTTAGATTCTGGTTTTGGAGTGCACGAAAGAGGTTCGAAATTCGTTTACACTGCAGAAGTGATACAGCATGACGATACATAGTTTAAAATGAAACCATGTCAGCCTATAAACATGATCTCATTCCTCTTGGCCAGAGGATGGTGATGCGGGAACCCACTCAATAGACCACTCCTTTGTTGGTTCACTTTCCCACACCACCTTGCCACAATAATCACAATAATCTGCAAAAGACGTACCTGCACCACATAAATAAGCAACCACACTTTGAGTAACTAATACTCAGCAAAGCTTACTCATCAAAATGGCTCTCTAAAGCTGACTTCTAATCCTGCACTGGCTCTAACATTAGGAGGGATTCATTGCAAAAAGAGCACTTTCTTTCAAGTTTTAGCCACATTAAAAGGGTATGAGACTGAAAGTAAATGTTTGTAATACTTCTACATCAATCATGGTTGCAATACAATAATTATTAATTAACAAGATCAGCAACATTCATCATTCTATTCATGTTCTTACTACGATGTGATGCAGTGAGACAAGCGGTACTCGTTACTGTGAGGAGCAGCGACTCGAATTGATTTACATCCTGCAGGAGAAACCCGAATTACACGACACGCACGCGCTTCCCGAAAGCCGTACATGACAACTTTTTCGCTCAACACCATAGGGCCGGCCGAGAAGTGCACCTCTTCTAAGAACAGGGTCCTACTTGCGATAACCCCTTGGAACTAGACAAGTCTTTCTCAACTCCTAGTCAAACGAGAGGTGGGGTTCATCCAACCAGTACGTTATTTTGCTACATCGGTTTACTCGGCTCCATATATCCAGCATGTATTCGGTACTGTTTAAACTTACTCAATAGAGCCACACTCGATCGGTCCTTAATCGACTCAGACCAGGCTAACACATACAAGAACTATATCTTGCTGCTCCTAATCAATCTTAGCCCTGTCTCAAATTTCTATCATGGTGAAAACAGTAACCCCACCAAAAAAATTGGACCCATTTATAGCTCGCGAGCGCATTCCAACCACTCGACTTCTACCGATGACTCAACAATTAATCTAAGCATAGCATCGGGTATTAGAACCAACTTAGACTCTAAACCCCATGGGAATCCTAAGAAAATGCAACTACGGTAGCGGTCATTTCCTATGACTCAAATACATATTTCATGACTCCAACCAATACTTGTGAGATAAATAAAATATTTAAAAAGGGATAAGATGCACCGGGTCTTGCCTTGATCCTGAGTAGTGTTGGCACAATCAAGAGGGTTAGGATCAGCAGAAGTATCCTCAGCGGCTACTCCAATTGGCTGGCCTTCAACATCGATTCCTATATGAATGAGATGACATGAATCAAGCAAATATGTAAAATTTTAGAATGAGACTTGATGAGCAGTTCTGGTATGCTAGAAGATGTATGGTAGCCAAATTTCATAATTTTTGCATGGATAGAACTGCAGATATGAATTTATCTTGAATTTTCTATTTTTAGAATTTTAATTATTAATAGTTTTGTCCGAAGTTGAAATAAATGTGCCCGATGTGAAGATCTGGTTACAAGGATTATAAAATTTATTTTGTATTTTTCTATTTTTTCTGAAATTTTTAACAAATTTTTGAAAGATTCCTAAAGCTGAAAAATAATCTGAGTTCGGGAGTTACATTTGAGAATGTAACGATTGATTCGAGTTTGGTAGCTTTAGATCAATCTACTTGGGAGTCGTTCGAGTTCGAGAGGTAAGCTATCGATCGATCGTCTTCGGGAGCTAAAGATTGATCCTTCTTCGAGAAATATTTTTATTCGAGAGTTTTGACTTCGGGCATTTGTGAGTACGGGCATCGAGCTCATTCGTTAGACATGGTGGGCCAGAACTTCTGGAGCTTGGCACCACTTGCCCGAACAAGCTAAACGGACACTAAAAATTTCAATAAAAATATGAGACTGATCTCTTGGTACCAAGAAACTTTCCAGCTAATTTCGGGAGTTACGAGATGGCTGAAATCTCGCCGGCGACGAGTTCGTATACAGTGCAATATCAGACGAGCTCTTGCACAGGCTGAGAGTGATGGAAAACAATAGCATAAGGCCAAGGAGCTTCATCTTAGCTTGGAGAAGAGAGACACGGCAAAAAATGGCGACGAGGAAGACCAAAAAAGCGAGGTCGACGGTGCAGACTGCGTTTAACCAAACAGCGACGACTCCTCTACACTGCACCAGCTCGGCCATGAAATCTGATGGAAAAGTGATTAGAGAACAGCTCCAGAGAGTAAGGAGCTAGTCCGTGGGAGAAATAGGAGGGAAACTTACCGTGGAGGCGGAGCTTTGACCCAGATGAAAACTCAGCTCGAGCAACAATGGTGGCTGGAGGCAAAATGGGTGAATAAGCTAGGATTTTGAGGTTCTGAGCTTTTATAAGGCAGCTAGGAGGCTTCACTTAGAAGGAAGTGTGGGACCCTCTTTTCAGAAAGGAGCGTCTATGTGTCACTAGTACCATTCCCAGGACCGGTAGTTGGTACACACATTAAGAACAAAGTGATATTTATTACACGTACAAGTACAACATACTACATATCCTAGCATGGTCCGACAAACATGTCTATATTACAAACATAAGTCAACGCAGCAACTTTATTCAAACCCAACATTCCTAGGAGACAAACAACACGCCACGGGCAAACTTGAGCGAAGGGCGAGACTTCTACTCTTCATAGTTGGCATCATCCTCATCATCTTCATCTTCTGAGCAAAACAACAGCAAGGGGAGGGGTGAGTACAAGGGTACTCAGCAAGTTCTAACGGTAGATAGGAGGGGATTCGCCATAGCGAAGCACGGAAAGGTTTATGGTTCATATTTTGCGGAAAGCAAATTTTTTTTTACACTAGGCTTCCTAACAGAACGAGAGTTTTTAATTAGGAGAGGGAAACATTGTAGTTATATTTTAGTAGGGTGGACCGGGGGAAGGTTTTCAATTCTTCCCACAGTTCCTCAAGTTTTAAATCGAGCACTAGTATGCTTCCATACCGGCCCTAGGCACACAGCCAACACATTTTCAAAACGCAGGTAACTACACCCACTCACATATCAAGGCAGTATAGAAAATCTAATCGTAGGGTACCCGAACTATAGCATGCCAATACCATGACAACGGTCTATCCGGAAGGATTTTACACTCTGCAGGGGTTGTACACTGTACCCACAGGTTACGCTACTCCTGATCACTAGAGTTGCGTAACACCTATCCCACAACCACATAGGTTTTCACAGATTCCACCCAAAACGCATCCAGGGGCTATCCACTGGGGTTTCACTCCCGATGATGCGACGGTACATTTTCAGAGCCGGATCATGAAGATTTACCACAATCACGTCTTTTCTTGGTCCCCTACTACGTCGGATATTACCAAACCAGGGGCTATATCCGTGGGCTTATGATCCCATGACGCGGGCAATTACATGGTCGAAAGCCGAGCAGCGAGTTATCTCACGCCACGCTCTTAGCCTCTTGTGTCAGTTCGACCTCCTAGTGGCTCGATGTGGAAAAACCTACCCGGCGGAAATAGGTCCTGCCCAAGATGTATATGTTCTGTGGTTGCACGGGAATTACTAAGTCGAGCGCTAACGAACCGGTCCTTATATGGTAGGGGTGGCGGTCTCGTCCACGGCAGGTGGACTACACCGAAATCTACACACGATCACCATCACCTCAGGTGAGCCTCACCCCACGACCAGAATCAACCCTCTTCACCTAACACCAGTTTCACTATGCCCAGCCCATTTTATTTTACTCACACCACCAAACACGTCTTAACGCATTTGCAAAAGAGTGATATGAGGTGTGGCGGTATGAGGTACCGCAATTGGGGTCCTAAGCATTTCTCTAATCAAGGCACTTTCTGTTCATTAAAAGTATTTAAAGAACCGAAGTCCTATGGTTAACAAGGGTGTGTCATCGATTGGCTAATAAGGTAGTATTTATATTATTCACAGCAAGTTACTGACATAAATATAAATACCTAGAATCGAATAGGTACTATACTACACAACGTTTAACACATTTTAAACATAGGCAAGCATGTAATTTCTATAGGTGCAGCAGTAAAAAAAAATATGTTCAAAGTGTTTCAAGGGGTGTTAGGACTTGCCTTCAGCGGCGTCTTCGGGTTCTTCTTCGTACTCGGGCTCTTCGGGTTCCTCCTCGTACTCGGGCTCTTCGTCGGCTACAAACAATAGTTACACTAAGACTACCAAAGAAAAACTAAGAAACTAAGAAAAGAAACAATCACCAAACAAGGTATGGAGTTTGGATAGGCTAGGATGGTAGGGCTCGTGATGCGGATTCCAATGGTATATCGGTTGTGATGATCGGAGCTAGGATGTGGCAGCAAAGTTACCGGCAATGTGCTATGACGGATTGCAGAAAAATTTGTGTGGACACGGGGTTCGGCCAGTGTCCATGCCCTCTGGACACGCAGGTGTCCAAAATTGGGGATTTTTTGTGGACCCGTGAGTTGTGATGTGTTCGGGGTTTTCGTGGACACGTGAGAGTTCGGGGTTTTCGTGGACACGTGAAAGTTCGGGGTTTTCGTGGACACGTGAGAGTTCGGAGTTTTCGTGGACATGTGAGAGTTCGGGGTTTTTCTCGACACTTGAAAGTTCGGGGTTTTCGTGGACATGTGAAATTTCAAGGTTTTCGTGCCCGTGTCCGGGACTGTGGACACATGATCGTGTTCGTACCCATGTCCGTGACCGTGGACACGTGACCGTGTCCGTGACCGTGGACACGTGGACACATGACCGTGTCCGTGTCCGGGGACCTAGGACCAAGCGTGATTCTTTGACGTGGACGTGAGTGCATGTGTGCGGGCCCGGGCGTGCTCCGGGCACGTCGGCCGCGCTCTGGCGTGTTTTGAACGTGTTTCGTGCGCGTCCCGGGGTTCTGGACGCGTCCCAAGCGCGCACTAGGTGCGTCCAGCGCGCTCTAGCGTGTGCCCTTGCGTTCTGGCGCGACGGTGCTGCCCCCGGCGAGGAGGGGCGAGGGCCTCAAAGGGAGGTCCCTCCTCCGGTCTGGCAGCTCTCCTAGGACCCCGGAAGTACCGTGACATGCGCGGTTTGGCCGGACGCGATGCCGTTGCAGCTGGCGATGCGAAGGGCGCGCCGCTCGGTGACGGCCTCCGTGGAGGGGTCACTTGGGATGTCTCCAAGTAGCGCGGCCAGCATAGTGAGGTGGAGCTTGATGAGGGGCTGCTGTGTGCAAGAGGAATCGACTGGTGGTCGTCGGAATCGCGAGAACGCCGAGGATGGCGCGCTGTGGCCGGTGGTGAGGAAGAAGCAAAATTGGCAAAATCGGGATGGAGTTTAGGTGAGGAGAGGCAGTGCTAACTTGGGTAGGTGCGTGGCGAAGCTTGGGGTCGCACGGGTGCGGCAATGGGGTCCTTATGTGGCGGCGCGGCAGTGGGAGCTCCGTCCGGCGCGACGTGAGGAATTAAGGCGGGGATTCGCAGCGGTGTCCAGCTGGGGATTTCGGTGGGCAGCTGGCCACTTCGTGGCGCAACAGGGGCATGCCAGGGGACTCGGTGCTGCGCTGGCGCGGCCGGCTCGGAGCCACAGCGCCGAGGTGCCCTCCGCCCGGCGGTGAAATTAGTGCTTGAGGTGACGAGTTAGCGGTGTTGGTCGGGTGCTTAACGGCCGCTGGGTTGAGTGCTGAGCTCTTGAGGAGTAATGGCAGCCAGTGAGCGGGACGGCCGGCGCAGCGGCATAACGTTCCGACGGTGCGGCGACGGAGCGGGGCAACCAAGCGGCCTTGTTCGATACACATCCCGGGCACAGCGGGCCGCGGAGGCGGTCTCGAGGGGTGGCAAGACTGCATTAGACGGAAGGTGTCGACGACATCCGGCGCCGGTGTACGGTGTGGCGTGACCGGCGACGCGCCGGCCAGGTGGCGGCCCGGTTCTGCCCTGTGGGCGCGTCGCGGAGGGGAAGAGGGAGAGAGGCTGGTGCGTGGGTTGAGCCGGAAAGGGGCAGGCTGGCCCAGTAGGGATTTGGCCCACTCGGTGTTTAAAAATTTCCTCTCTTTTTCTTTATTTCTAGGCATGGTTTAAGGCTAGGATTTTTTTTGAGAGACTTTCAAACTCCAAAGCAACCAATTGATCTCAAGTCAGCAATTCGAAACAAAACAAAAGTCCAACCTTGATAAGCTCAAAATTTTAAACTTTGAATTTTTCCTGCTATAGCGTTGTTCCTAATTTGGAAAGTCCCCACACTAGGTTCTCAAAAATTAAACAAAAAGCTTTAAAAGGCTCATTGTTGGTTATTCTCGAAATTTGGGATGTGACAGACCTACCCCACTTAAGTGGAATCTCATCCTCGAGATTCGGACAGTTCTCTTCGAAGAATCGAGGAAATTCTTTCTTGAGGTCGTCTTCTCGTTCCCAAGTGGCTTCCGCCTCTGTGTGGTTGCTCCACTGTACTCGATAAAATTTGATGGTTTTACGTCGAGTCTGGCGGGTGGTCACATCCAAGATATGGATGGGAGTTTTTTGGTATCTCAAATCGGGTTGCAAATCCAAATCCTCAATGGCTACTTGCTGAGATGGCACTTTCAAACACTTCTTGAGCTGCGACACGTGAAATACTGGATGAATGTCGGAAAGCCCTGCCGGGAGGTCCAAACGGTAAGATACAGTGCCTATTTTCGCAAGGATCCGGTATGGTCCTATATACCTTGGTGCTAGTTTGCCACGAATCTGAAATCTTCGGGTGCCTCGAATCGGGGATACCTTAAGATACACAAAATCTCCCTTCTCGAAGGATAACTCACGTCTTCGGTTGTCGGCGTAACTTTTTTGTCGGCTTTGAGTGGTCTTGATCTTGTCCCTTACCTCTGCAACCTTCTCTTCGGCATCTCTGATAATGGCTGGCCCAAAAAGGGATCTCTCTCCAACTTCTGACCACAGCAGTGGGGTTCGGCACTTACGTCCGTACAAGGCTTCGAATGGTGCCATTTGGATGCTAGCTTGGTAGCTGTTGTTGTACGAGAACTCCGCAAATGCCAAGCTACTCTCCCAATCCTTTCCATAAGTCAAAACACAGGCTCGAAGGATGTCTTCTAGTATTTGATTTACTCGTTCCGTCTGACCATCCGTTTGCGGGTGATAAGCCGAGCTGAAGTCCAGGTGGGTTCCTAGAAGACCGTGCAAGCTTTTCTAGAAATGAGAGGTAAACTGAGAACCTCGGTCAGATACTATTCTCGATGGGACCCCATGCAGTTTCAAAATGTTGTCTACATAGAGTTGTGCCAATTTATCTCCGGCGTACGATGCTTTCACGGGAATGAAATGGGCCACCTTGGTAAGACGATCTATTATTACCCATATCGAATCACTTCCTTTTTTGGTTCGAGGCAAACCTTGGATGAAATCCATTGATATTTCGTCTCACTTCCACATGGGCACTTTCAGTGACTGCAGTAAACCTGTTGGTTTCTGATGTTCAGCCTTTACCCTTTTGCAAATGTCGCAATGGGCTACATACCAAGCGATGTCTCTTTTCATAGCCGACCACCAGTATTTTTGCTTTAGATCTAGATACATCTTAGTTGCACTGGGATGTATGGAATAAGCGGACTCATGGGCCTCTCTCATTAAATTTTGCTTGAGTCTTCTCGAGCTAGGAATGCAAATCCTGTCTTGGTACCATACTGTCCTTGCTCGTCAACTCGGAATTTGGAGTCTTTGTCTGACCCTGAATGCTCCTTAATTTTATGTAACTGGTAATCTCTGGTTTGAGCTCGCCGGATTTCAACGTCAAGGGTCGGTTGTACTGACAAGGTGTGAAGGCTGCCCGCAACGGTCACATGTAGATTCAGATGGTTCATCTCTTGAAGCAGTTCTGTCTCATTAGTTAACTCTTCGCTACTTTGAGGCTGTCTCTTGCGGCTTAGGGCATCAGCTACGACGTTAGCCTTCCCTGGGTGATACTGCAGTTCCAAGTCATAATCTTTTATTAGTTCTAGCCACCTTCTCTGTCTCAGATTCAGCTCCGATTGAGTGAAGATATACTTTAGGCTCTTGTGATCCGTGAAGATCTTGCACTTGTTCCCAATAAGATAGTGCCTCCAAATCTTCAAAGCGTGAACAACTGCCGCAAATTCGAGGTCATGAGTTGGGTAATTTTCCTCATGCTTCTTCAACTGTCGAGATGCATAAGCTACTACACGGCCCTCTTGCATCAGTACACATCCCAAGCCTTGTCGGGAGGCATCACAGTATATAACAAAATCTTTGTATATGTCGGGTAGTATAAGCACTGGGGCTGAGGTGAGCAATGTCTTCAAGGTTTGAAAGCTATGCTCACATTTTTCAGTCCACGTGAACTTCTTATCCTTCTTAGTCGGTTCGGTCATGGGCTTTGCAATTTTTGAGAAGTCCTTGATAAATCTGCGATAATATCCTGCTAACCCCAGAAAACTTCTAACCTCGGTGGCATTGGTGGGCTGTTTCCACTCTATAACAGCTTCTACCTTGGCTGAGTCAACTTTTATCCCTTCAGCTGACACAATGTGCCCTAGAAAGGCATCCTCTTGCAGCCAAAACTCACATTTACTATATTTCGCATACACTCTATGCCTCCTCAATCTTTCCAATACCACTCTGAGATGGGCTTCATGCTCACGCTCGCTTCGGGAGTAGATAAGTATGTCGTCAATGAATACGACCACAAACTTATCCAGCTCTTCCATGAATATTTTATTCATTAGATTCATGAAGTAGGCAGGAGGTCAGTCCAAACGACATTACCGTAAACTCGTACTGACCATATCGAGTGACAAAAGCAGTCTTCTTGATATCACTCTCTCTGATCTTTAGTTGATAGTACCTTGATCTCAAATCAATTTTTGAGAAGTACCTAGCTCCCTTCAGTTGGTCAAAGAGATCATCTATCCTAGGTAGTGGGTACTTGTTTTTAATGGTGACTTCATTTAGTGCTCGATAATCAATGCACATTCTTAGGCTGCCATCCTTCTTTTTCACAAATAGTACTGGTGCACCCCAAGGTGACGCACTTGGGCGGATGTATCCTTTCTCTTGTAACTCCACTAACTGTTCCTTCAACTCAGATAATTCATCAGTGGCCATCCAGTATGGTCTTTTAGCTATTGGTGTCGCACCAAGGACCAAGTCGATGAGGAATTCGACGTCACGGTCCGGTGGCATTCCCGGTAGCTCTTCCGGAAAGACATCTGCATAATCTTTTACTGCAGGTACCTCTTCTAGGGGAGTGGCTTCTGTGCTGAATACCAAAGGCCCGACCTTTCGGTCTCTTGGCTGACATGTAACAGCAATGCCTTTGTGGTTTATGGCTGTCACCACGCGCTCTGAGCAGTATATAACTCCTTTATGACGCTTCAACCAATCCATGCCCAAAATAACATCTATACCCTCAGATTGAATGACTATCAAATCTGTGATAAACTCTACCCCACTTAAGTGGATTCTGACTCCTATGCAGCCCAAACTGCACTTTATAGTGGCTCCCGGTGACTTTATTAGCATGGGAGCCCTAACTAAAACCATTGGCAATTTTCCTTCTTTCACAAACTTTGAAGAAGCGAACGAATGCGAAGCGTCGGAATCGAATAAAATGGTTGCAAGAGTGGAGTGTATGAGGTACTCACCGAGTACCACCTCGGGTGCTTCCTCTGTGGTTTCGGCGTGGACGTAGTTCACCCATCCATGTCCGTACTGTGGTGTCCTCCGGGTAGGTGCAGCTGTCCTTGGTGCGCCACTAGATGCTCCTGACATTGTAGGTCGTGCCTGTGAGTACACAGGAGCTACTGCAGGTTGTCGGTTCATGGGACAGTTCGCAACCAAATGCCCAGGACTGTGCCAGTTGAAACATGTCTGCAGTGCATTTGAAGCTTGACTCACACTTGGATTAGTACGTGGTGCGGATGGACATGGTGGCTGGCGAACTGACTGTGTAGACTGCTGTGGCTGTGGAACAGTTGGAGTGCGATACAGCATGGTGGGAGAATACAACGGCTTCTGGAATTTATTGAAGCTTGGTCGCTGTCTCTCCTCAAGCTGCCATGACTTCTTGGCCTAGAACTTACGCTTTCTTTCCCCGCCTAGTCCAGCGCGGGCTCTTTCCAGGAGGATAGCCTTGTTCATCATAGTGTTGAAGTCCGGAAAGGTGTGGGTCATGAGTTGAGCTTGCATGACATGACTCAGCCCATCCAGAAAGCGTTCCTGCTTTTTCTGATCAGTGTCCACCTCTCCTGGGGCATAACGGGCCAGTTTCATGAACTTCTTGATATACTGATTGACCGTCATAGCCCCTTGCTTCGAAGCTCGAAATTCATCAGCTTTCATCTTCATGGTGCCAGCCGGAATGTGGTAGGCTCGAAATGCCTGTTGAAACTCGTTCCAAGTTATGGTGGTAGGATCAACAGCGGCTTCACGATAGTTGTCCCACCACTCACCGGCTGCTCCAAATAATTGATGGGCAGCTAGCATCACTTTTTCTTGATCGTTGGCTGCCATGATGTCGAGCTTCTTGTTGATATCACGCAGCCAATCGTCAGCTGCAAGTGGCTCATCATCCGTGCTGTCAAAGGTAGGGGGTCAAAGTCGCATGAACTCTGACATCCGGTTCTGCAAGTTCAGACCTCCTCGCTGTCCCATACTTTGTGCCAACGTGAGTAGCAGCTGGGTTTGCGTTGCCATTACGTCAGCGAGGGTGGCGGGCGGTAAGGGAAGTTCTTCTCCTCCCGCCACTGGGATTCCACCTCCAGTCATGGCTCGAGATGGGGCTTGTGCAGCCCCTTGGGCACCGGCTCCGGTAGCAGCAACACCAGCCGCATTACCGGCAGCTGCTGGGCCGGAATGCGCCACCTCATTCTCGCCGTGGTGACTGGACTGGGCCTCGTCCGCACGTGCCTGTCGCGGGGCGCTCGGAGCAGGTGCAGTAGAGCGGCGCGGATTAGAGGGCGGCCCTCCTCTCCTGACCACTCTCCCTCTCGAAGGTTGTGCAACCCGTTCACCATTATTTATGTCATTCAAGTTGCCCTCGAGAGCCTGGCGCTCTTGGGCGCGGGCTGATTTCTTTGGCGCCATTCTGCCAAAGACAAAATAAAACGGTGGGGTTAGATGCTAGTGTAAACATGCATTATTAGTAAACTTTCAGTTCTTAGGTTTGGAAAAACAGCACAGATACAATCATTCAAAGAACGGTACGAAGCAAGTCAAACATAGCACACAACCATGGTTATATTACAAACGATAACAAGTCACAACTAGATGTTCAGGGCATGCAACTACGGGATTACAGTATGGGAGTCAATCTTTTTACAGCTCAAAATCTGTCGTCAAAAGACAACGTCATCCACCACTACGACGGTGGGCCTCCCTAGGTACACTAGTAGATGCAAAAGAGTAGCTATCAGTTAGTAGCTACGGCTGCTCGAAACCCATTGCCGGCATCCACCATAGTCCGGCATCCAGCAGCGATGTCGTCCTACTGGGCGTTGCCGCGGGGCTGCGGCAAACCCATGTCAAACACAGGCTTCACCTCCATGGTCAAGGTGCCGGCTCCATGGGGAGCCTGTGCGCGGCCTGGGGTAGTCCCAACGATCTCCACGCTGGAGTCGGGCACAGCCTCCTCCTCCATGGGCTCGTCGGTGTCGTTAGAGGGGGTGTGGTCGCCCGAGCTTAGGGCGCGGGAGAGGTACTCCCCACGGCTGCAGCCCTTACCGTCCTGGAGCTGAGGGAGCTATGCCACCCGCGTGTAGATGGCGTCACGGTTGGCCGGGTCCAACACCGGGGCGTGTGGCGGCATGGACAGTCTCCCGTCGGAGAGGCACACTAAACAACGCTTGCAGGGCATAGTCTTCGTGAGGGCTCCCTGTCGAGTGGAAGCGCTCTCCTCAGACGCGGGAGAGTCACGAAGTCTCCCTCTCACTGATGCTGCAATCCCGGGTACGCTCTTCCTCGCGGTGCGGCGAGTAGGAGGGTACGGAGATCGCAGCTGACGTCGCAGTGCCTCCAACTCCCGCTGGTGGGCTGCGTGCTGGTCAGAGAGGTTCTTCTTCAGGCTCTCCTCCAGCGCTCGAGCTGAGGTGAGTGCGGCACGGGCTGTACTGAGCTGAAACAGTGCCGTGTCACGCTGTCCCTGAGCGTCACTGAGCTGCGACTGCAGCTCGTCACGCTGAATCTGTACCGCGTCCCTCTGGGAACTAGTAGTCTCCAGCTGTTCCTGTAGAACGGTGACCTGCCCCTCGGCAGTGAAAGCGCGAAGAGACTGCGCTATCCACTGGTCTCGGAGCACCTCGCAAAAACGGTGCTGCGCCATCAGGTACAGTGCCGTCTCCACAAGGGTGGGGTCCTCCACGGTCCTAGTGGGTCCTCCATGCGTGCCCATACGGTGCACCCATGTCGGGTCGCCGATGGTAAGTACTGGAAAGTAGCGCACCAGCATGGCTCCAGTGAAGTCGAGGTTCACCATGCACACGTGAAGTAAGGTCTCGCGCGCGGCGGCCTGCAAAGCAGAGTCGAAGGTGGGGCCGGTGGTCAATGACGACCACATCGGCAGCGGGTACACCACGAGCCGAGTCTCCACCTCACGTAAGGTGTACTTGTCAGACTCCAGGCACCTCCAGCGGTAGGACACCGTTGTGGTGTACCCAAACCGTGCAAGAGTACGAGCAAGGATCGCAGGAAACCCGTCGGTCCCACTCGCTTTCGGGGCAAGGAAGGTCCATCCATCGGAGGCCATCTGCAAGAGATAGTAAAAAGGGTCAGTAACTAAATAGACAATATACAGCATATATACAAGATACGCAAGCAAAATAAGCGCGTGTGGGCATAAGTCCCACTAGAACGTAGTTTTACTAGGAAAACGTATCATTCTAACCGTATGCTGTCACATCTCGCAACTTAAGGTCTCGTCCTACGGTCAAGTACGGCTCTGATACCACTCTGTGAGACCCCCTTTTCAGAAAGGAGCGTCTATATGTCACTAATACTATTTTCTGGACCGGTAGTAGGTATGCACATTAAGAACAAAGTGATATTTATTACACGTACTAGTACAACGTACTACATATCCTAGCATGGTCCGACAAACACATCTATATTATAAACATAAGTCGACGCAGCGACTTTATTCAAACCCAACATTCCTAGGAGACTAACAACAAGCCACGGGCAAACTTGAGCGAAGGGCGAGACTTCTACTCTTCATAGTTGGCATCATCATCATCATCTTCATCTTCTGAGCAAAACAACAGCAAGGAGACGGGTGAGTACAAGGGTACTCAGCAAGTTCTAACGGTAGATAGGAGGGGATTCGCCATAGCGAAGCACGCAAAACAACAGCAATTACATGGTCGAAAGCTGAGCTGCGAGTTATCTCACGCCCCGCTCTTGGCCTCTTGTGCCAGTTCAACCTCCTAGTGGCTCGATGTAGAAAAACCTACCCGGCAAAAATAAGTCCTGCCCAAGATATACAGGTTCTGTGGTTGCACAAGAATTACTAAGTCGAGCGCTAACGAACCGATCCTTATATGGCTGGGGTGGCGGTCTTGTCCACAGCAGGTGGACTACACCGAAACCTACACACTATCACCATCACCTCAAGTGAGCCCCACCCCACGACCAGAATCAACCCACTTCACCTAACACCAGTTTCACTACGCCCAACCCATTTTATTTTACTCACACCACCAAACATGTCTTAACGCATTTGCAAAAGAGTGATATGAGGTGTGGCGGTATGAGGTACCGCGATTGGGGTCCTAAGCATTTCTCTAATCAAGGCACTTTCTGTTCATTAAAAGTATTTAAAGAACGGAAGTCCTATGGTTAACAAGCGTGTGTCATCGATTGGCTAACAAGGTTTAACACATTTTAAACATAGGCAAGCATGTAATTTCTATAGGTGCAGCAGTAAAAAAAATAGGTTCAAAGGGTTTCAAGGGGTGTTAGGACTTGCCTTCAGCGGCATCTTCGGGTTCTTCTTCGTAGTCGAGCTCTTCGGGTTCCTCCTTGTACTCGGGCTCTTTGTCGGCTACAAACAATAGTTACACTAAGACTACCAAAGAAAAACTAAGAAACTAAGAAAAGAAACAATCACCAAACAAGGTATGGAGTTTGGATAGGCTAGGATGGTAGGGCTCGTGATGCGGATTCCAATGGTATATCGGTTGTGATGATCGGAGCTAGGATGTGGCAGGCAATGTGCTATGACGGACTGCAGAAAAATATGTGTGGACATGGGGTTTGGCCAGTGTCTATGCCCTCTGGACACGCAGGTGTCCAAAATCGGGGATTTTTCGTGGACCCCTGGGTTGTGATGAGTTCGGGGTTTTCGTGGACACGTGAAAGTTCAGGGTTTTCGTGGACACGTGAATGTTCGGCGTTTTTGTGGACACGTGAGAGTTCGAGGTTTTCGTGGACATGTGAAAGTTCGGGGTTTTTGTGGACACGTGAATGTTCGGGGTTTTCGTGTCCATGTCGGTGACCGTGGACACGTGGATATGTGATCGTGTTCGTGACCGTGGACACGTGGACACGTGGACACGTGACCGTGTCCGTGACCAGGGACATGTGACTGGTCCGTGACTGTGGACACGTGGATACATGACCGTGTCCGTGGTCGTGTCCGTGTCCGGGGACCTAGGACCAAGCGTGATTCTTTGTCGTGGACGTGAGTGCACGTGTGCTGGCCCGGGCGTGCTCCGAGCACGTCGGACGCGCTCTGGCGCGTTTTGAACGCGTTTCGTGCGCGTCCCAGGGTTCTGGACGCGTCTCGGGCCCGCACTGGGTGTGTCCAGCGCGTGCCCGTGCGTTCTGGTGCGACGGTGCTGCCCCCGGCAAGGAGGGGTGAGGGCCTCAAGGGGAGGTCCCTCCTCCGGTCTGGCAGCTCTCCTGGGACCTCGGAAGTACCGTGACGTGCGCGGTTTGGCCAGATGCGATGCCGTTGCGGCCGGCGACGCGAAGGGCGCGCTGTTCGGAGACGACCTCTGTGGAGGGGTCACCTGGGATGTCTCCAAGTGGTGCGGCCAGCACAGTGAGGTGGAGCTTGGTGAGGGGCTGCTGTGTGCAAGAGGAATCGACTTGTGGTCGTCGGAATCGCGAGAACGTCGGTGACGGTGCGCGGTGGCCGGTGGTGAGGAAGAAGCAAAATTGGCAGAATCGGGACGGAGTTCAGGTGAGGAGAGGCAGTGCTAACCTGGGTAGGTGCATGGTGAAGCTTGGGGTCGCGCGGGCGCGACAATGGGGTCCTTATGTTGTGGCGCGGCAGTGGGAGCTCCATCCGGCGCAATGTGAGGAATTAAGGCAGGGAGGGATTTGCAGCGGTGTCCAGCTGGGGATTTCGGTGGGCAGCTGGCCACTTCGTGGCGCAACAGGGGCATGCCAGGGGGCTCGGTGCTGCGCTGGTGCGGCCGGCTCGGAGCCACGGCACTGAGGTGCCCTCCTCCCAGCGGTGAAATTAGTGCTTGAGGTGACGAGTTAGCGGTGTTGGTCGGGTGCTTAACGGCCGTTGGTTGAGTGCCGAGCTCTTGAGGAGGAATGGCGGCTGGTGAGCTGGACGGCCTGCGCAGCGCCATAATGTTCCGACGGTGCGGCGATGGAGCGGGGCAACCAAGCAGCCTTGTTCGATACACGTCCCGGGCACAGCGGGGAGCAGAGGCGGTCTCGAGGGGCGGCAAGACTGCGTTAGACGGAAGGTGTCAACGACGTCCGGCGCTGGTGTACGACGCGGAGTGACTGGCGACGCGCCGGCCAGGTGGCGGGCAGGTTCTGCCCTGTGGGCGCGTCGCGGAGGGGAAGAGGGAGAGAGGCTGGCGCGTGGGTTCAGCCGGAAAGGGGCAGGCCGGCCCAGTAGGGATTTGGCCCACTCAGTGTTTAAAAATTTCCTCTCTTTTTCTGTATTTCTAGGCATGATTTAAGGCTAGGATTTTTTTGAGAGATTTTCAAACTCCAAAGCAAGCAATTGATCCCAAGTCAGCAATTCGAAACAAAACAAAAGTCCAACCTTGATAAGCTCAAAATTTTAAACTTTGAATTTTTCCTGCTATAGCGTTGTTCCTAATTTGAAAAGTCCCCCAACTAGGTTCTCAAAAATTAAACAAAAAGCTTTAAAAGACTCATTGTTGGTTATTCTCAAAATTTGGGATGTGACAGGAAGAGTGAGTAAAACAGGAGCTGAAGTTGGTTGTCGATGTCCACGCGGTAGCTGGCCGTCTTAAATGGCCAATGGAGAGAGAAAACTCAATACGTCAGTCAGACAAGTGGGTACGAATGATTTTTCTAAATTTCCGACGAACTTGAACTGCAATGAGTTTGGGAAATTGGTAGGAAGACTTGTAAGGCTTAAAATTTTATTCTAATTTTCGTGGTGATACTATGTTTCAGGAGGAACCTTTTTCATGTTGGGCCCGAGTTGAAAATCGATACAGAATTTATATGCAAATTGATACAAAAAGTTGACTTTTACAATTTTGCTTGAATTTTCAATGGCATTTAATGAGTTGATAAAATCTTGGTAAAATCATCGAAATCTTTTTTGGTATGATCTTCCTGACGGTATTTTTGAAATACTACCATCTTATGAAAAAATTTTAAGTTTCTTTACAAGGTATATTTAGTTTTTCATTTGAATAATTCAAACTGGACATCAATTGAACTTCAAAATTCGAAGGCTTTATTTTTCAGCAACGCCAATATATTTTATTCTAATTGTTATCTCGACATACGTAGCAGGCATCTTTTGGCTTATATGCAATGTGTAACGAGTTCCTTGGTTTATACGAAACATTGCAATATTCTGATTTTAACTCTCGATGTCAATGCATCACTAAAACATTGTTGGTGTCCTATGTTCATATTTTGAAGAAAACCTTTACAATACTTTTATAATAAACTTTTGTAAATATCGTTTATGTAGTGATGTACTAATGCTTTATTTGACAACCCGCTCAATT
>BCLH01001137.1:62150-76257 GCA_001602315.1 Zoysia pacifica
TTTATAATAATAGTGCAATCATAATTCGAAATCTATGCTATTGATTTCAGATTGCAAGGAAATGGAGAAAAAAAATAAAATGAAACAATTTAAATTGAAATTGAGTTACCACTTGTAAATATTCACCCCTTTCCTTTTAGTATTTAACACATTCTAAAATGCTTTTTCTATGTAATGTTCATTCACGTAATAAAAATGCAATATATCTTTCTACGCTGGCATAGCCCCACCCCCCTTCTGACCATTTTAATGTTCCAAGTACATGTGAACAAGAACAAATTTGTTTGCAAACTCTAAAAGTTGTTTTATGAATCAAATGTGACAATTAAAAAAAAGACCAAATCCATTTTTGATAGCTTGTACATTTTGTAATTCCACTATGTAACTGTTGTATTTTAGTGCAACATTTCAACATACATAAACTAAAAGAATGGTTCTATTTTGAATTCTATGCAAGGGTTCCTTTGGAACGTAGGATTCTCAAAATGGACGAATAGGAAAAATACAGGATTAAAGTTGTACTACCAAAATTTGTTTGAATGATTCACAGGAAAACACAGGAATTTTACTATTAGATATTCATTAGCAAAGAGAGAATTCCTTCAAAATGTGAAGGAAACTTACCTATCCTACAAAATTCTATGCATCAATCCTTTGTTCCAAAGGGTCTATATAGGATTTGTTCCTTTGGAATTCCTTCATTTTTCCTACATAATTCCTTTGTTCCAAAGGACCCCTAATTGTGTAATATGTAGTGTGCAATAATTAAATCAAATAAATGAGATTCTGACTACCGAGGGTTATAAAGTGCGGCAACTGCCACGCTATCTTTCTAGTTCATACTGATAGAGGTTTGCATCTCAAATAAGCAGTATTCTTACCAAGAGCTGCACCGGTAACCCGTGAAATCGCAACCATTGTTGCAAGAAGAATAGGCAAGACAACAATACAGAGCTTGGAAGCGTAGCCTCTTCTGTCAAATGCTTGGATCTTGCCAGCCAAGTACCATGACAGGTAGGTGAGCCCAGCAAAGGACCCTGTAACATGGTAATTTTTCAAATTAATTACTTTTACAAACTGGAAAGGACTTTTCTAAATACTGGTTCTGAGGAAGCTTATTAGAACTTGGCACAACATATATATCCATTTCAAAAATGCACACGGTCACTTACATGATGAATGGCCACTCGGGAAGCTCTTGTATCCTTCTTTGACAACACTAGGTTGCCCGTTGCACATGACTCGTCCAGTGATGTTTGCGTACCTCTATAAAAGATGCAAAAGTAGCAAAATTGTGAAAATCCCCCTCCCCAAAAAAAAAAATCTGCTTATATCGCTATATTATGCATTTGAACAAGATTCAGGGAAGAGGTATACATTAATGAAAGCAGAAAATATAATTAAAACCGATGAGGAAGAGGTACATATGTGCAGTTTCACTAGCAGGTAAGTAATTACAGCTAGTGTTTTCACTGCTTCTGCCTTCTATGACTACCTAGTTACTACTATTTGTCTGATAACGTAATTTTCAGTAGCAGGGGCTATCTGATAAGCAAATGGACTGAAGCTTTACATTCAGACCAGATAACGGAGGGTAGAACTTAACTTACCGGCACTACATCAGGAAAACAGCGCCAAAAGAAATTTGGGCGTGGCCGACCAATGCCGTCTTTTATTGCATCCGTCAAGACACCTGTGATGAGAACAGAAAATAGAAGGCATGCAAAGCCACAGTCCACGAGATAAGTAATCTCAGACTCTAAGAGTCTGCAGGACAAGGAAAATTATGTTGAGTATGAACATGCCGAGAATCGAGTGATGAAGGCCGTATGCGTTCCTCCTTTTGATGTATATTCCAACAATTACAATTATGGGTCCACCAACAGCATATATCTGCGCAACACAAAATTAAATGAGCAGTACCAAAACCAAAGGGGAAGAGTATATGTGTATTTCATGGATGGATGGATGGGTGCTATGATTGAGATGATAAATATTTTTGAAGAGTAGGTTATGTACTGGCACAGCCCAGAAAGGAATTGTGTTATCCTTCAAAGGGTATTGAAGATTACTCATCATGCCTTCTCCGACGAACGGATGAAACAGTTCAATTATATTAAGCAGTCCCATCTAAACAGCAAGAAGAAGAAGAAGAAGCCAGTCATACAGGTGCAGCCTTGCAAGTTTGGCTGCATGAGTTTTGAGGTACGGCTGCGGAGGTCCCAAACAAGCAGTTGATATAGGTTGTGGCATCTTCTCTCCGCACCGAGCTGAGGAGCGGAAGATTCACTCAACCAGGCAAACCTCCTCTGCGAGATTTATCAACTCTGTACAGATCAAATTAAACAGTGTGCATCAACGGGAAAAACTGTTATCCCAGGGAGGGAACGGGAGAAACAGTGGATCGAGTGGTGAAATAGTTACTAGCCATGATCGATGCTTATAAGAAATTCGACTAATACGAGCTGGAGAACGCAGAAAATAGGGACAGTACAAGTTAACATGGGAGTAGACCATGGCCATGAAGTTTAGGATCAGGTAACAACTTAATTGTAAGCTTCAGCTTTAATAGCGATAGTGAGTCAGTAATTCATGCACTTAATATTTGGGGAGAAACAGCATGGAACGAATGTATTCGGCGGTACTTACAGGGATATGAGTTGCTTCCTGAGCTCAGTTGGCAACAGTGAAGTTTCCGTCATCTTTGAAACTGCTCGTCAGATGCAAAGGGAAGCATGAAGGAGACGGCCTGATTGGTGGATACATAGGGTGCGATGTGATCTGTGGAGACGCGTGATTTAAAGTAAAGGGGAGCAGTTGGAAAGAAGGCCGGCCTTTCCAGCTTAAACAAGGGGATTTGAAATTTTGAACGGTGTGGTTCTTGCTGACTTCCTGATAGCTGATCGAAACATGTGACGAGTGGAGATTTTGTATTTGCTCAACCAGGGCGGTAAAGACTTAATTTTGACTAATTATTCAAACCTCGTAGTGAATGAAATGTGTTCTGCTCCCTCAAGAAGATAGGCTTTTCAACTTTCTTAATGGTTACTCCCTCCATTCACTTTTAGATGTAATTCTAGGATTTAAAATTTATTCCATAACAGATGTCATTCTCACCATCCAATACACATTTCTTTCAAACCAATACATTTGTATCTCTACCTTCATCCTTCTCATTTCTTGTGCATCGTATACTTTTTTACTTCTAAATTCTTGTGCTAGATCTAGAAATCCCAATAAAAAGTGAATGGAGACCGTAAGAAACCGTGTATGATCTTGGCCTTTGCAAAACTAAAAGGACATAGAACCCTCTAAAAGACGTGTTGCCTTGCATGAATCCGAGATAATTACCAGCCCACCTTTGTCACTGACCTCCTTTTTTTTGTTAGGCAAATATGTCATTGGAAAATTCAAAATCTAGAAAAGCACATTATATAATCTAGACTTCAAACATCTTCACCTAGATTTTCTTACAATCTAGATTAGAATCCACATCTATAATATCGATTTAATAATTCATAATGGATCTAAATTAATAGAGGCTCATAGCAGCCCAACTTAGAGTTGCGTATGCAAATTAGTATGTGTACAATCGAGTTTGAATTCTGTGGCACTCCGTTTTCGAAATGCACTGTGATACACGTATCTATGCACAACACAACAAAATGTATATCGAAAGCATACCTCGAAAAGAAAAATAGATACCTGAGACAGAACTTTTAGCGGCATGCGGTGAGGATCTCTATGATCCAACAATGGTCGACCAGCTAAAAGCGAAGCAAGCAGCGAAACACTAAGGCCCAAATCTACAAGTAGACTTGGGAAGCAGAACAAAAATCCAGCACGTCGTCACCTACGCTGTCCTCTCTGTCTAAAACCACAAACGCAAACAGGTGAGTACATAAGGTACTCAGCAAGCACTAACACTATGCAAGGGTATATGTTTAAAAGCACATTTGATTGTAGCAAAGATGAGGCTACAGGATTCAAGTTTTGCGAAAAGCCAGTTTTTATGCAAGATTCACTACAGAAGATTTTTAAAGGGAAGTGAAAATATTTAGTGTCTATATTTTAGTAGGTTGGACTTGGGAGAGCGTAAACCATTCTTGTCAGTTCTTAAATTTTAACTGGAAGGGCCTCCACTATCCCAACCAGACACTTTCTAAAACACGGACACCTACACCCACTCACACGTTAAGAATAATATAGAAAACTAATTGTAGGGTACCCAAACAAATAGCATGCCAATACCGTGACAACGGCCTATCTAGAAGGATTTTACACTCTGCAGAGGTTGTACACTGTACCCACATGTTATGCTACTCCTGATCAACAGAGTTACATAACGCTTACCCCACGACTACATAAGTTTCCACAGATTCCACCCAAGATGTACACGGGGGGCTATCCGTCGGGGTATCACCCTCTCGATGACGCGACAGTACATTCTCGGAGCTGGGTCATGAAGATTTATCACAGTCACGTCTTTTTCTGGTCTCCTACTACGCCGAGTATTACCAAACCAGGGGCTATTTCCGTGGGCTACGGTCCTATGACGCGGGCAATTACATAGTCAAGGGGCTATATTTTGTGGTTGCATGAAATTGCTAAGCCGAGGATGAACGAACCGGTTCTTATATGGCAGGGGTGGCGGACTTGTCCACGGCAGGTGGACCAAACCGAAGCCTACACACCTATTACCATCACCTCTTATGAGCCCCACCCCACGACCGAAATCATCTCTCTTCACCTAGCACCAGTTGTACTAATCCCCACCCTTTTCTTTTCACGCACACCACCAAACACAATTTAACGCATTTTGTAAACGAATGGTGTATGGTGTGGCAGTGCAAGGCACCGCAATTGGGGTCCTAAGTATTCTATTGAACAAGGCAACTCTCCATTCTTTAAAAGTATTTAGAGACGAGAAACCTATGTTTAACAAGGGGTGTGTATTGTCAATGGGTAATTAAGGTACTTAATATTAATGTCCACTAACTGACACTAATATCAGTAAAACAATCAATCAAGTAGGATTATAACTAACACAATGTTCTAAATTAAAATATCGTGCATAGCAGTATAGATAGGCACTATAGGAGCATTAGTAAATTATAGGTTCAATATGATCAAGGGGTTAGAGCTTGCCTCCTAATCTTCGGAGCTTGAGGTTGGAGGCTTCTTCATCAAGATTCTAGTATTCTATCTCTGGCTTCGAGTCCAAATCCTCGTGCTTTTCTTCACACGCTGACCTTCTGGCTCCTCTTGAAGCTTGACACTTCCTTACACTCAATGTTATCTACGCGAAGAAAAGCCTAATAAGACAAGTGCAAAAGACACAAAGCTCTAGAAGAAGCGATAAAATCCAAGAACTCCAAATAAGAACCCATTAAACACCGTGAGGAAAAACTAGTGTAAGTCATGCATGATGCGGTGGCTAATATATTAAGCTATGGCTTAGTGGAATGTATACTAGGTTCGATGCGAAGGGAGACACCACAGTATGGGTGCCATGGTTAGGCGCACATGCACCTGGGCCATACGACGTCGCATGACAATCGTGCATGCACATTGCATGTAAGTGTATGCACAAGTATATTGGCATAAGTTGCGGATATGTGGAGTATATAGTGTACCATTTAGTTATCTAGTTTCTAGTATGTAACCTCTAGCGTGTAGAGATTAATTATAGGATTCTAGGCTTATAGCTAAATTAGTATGGTTCACTGGCGCTTACGTGCACTAATGCAGGTAAGATGTATATGCGGCTATTCAACATTTACTTCCTATTATGTAGGTGATCTTAATAATTACTGAGTGGCTAATAATTAGCTGTTGAGTTATGCTTGTAGTTATACCATTAATGCTAAATAGGCAGCACGTGCACTAGCGTGGGCCGACGTGTTACACGTGCTTCCTAGTGACTAATTACTTGACTCTACAATTACAACTAAACTACTACATTAAGAAGATGACGCCAACTATGGTGCGGTGTAGGGCATAACGCTATTGTTAATTATCTAGTTTATACATATATGAGTGCATCATCCTAAGTGCTCAATGATTAATCACCTAGTTTAATTTATATAATTAAACTTCTATCACTAACAAGTGGTACATGTACTAATACGTGCTATTGCATGAGTGAATGCATGGCAGGATGCTTATGGGCTGCTTTCTAAGTATTTACTTACTTCCTAATATTTAGCTACTAGCGTTTAACTATTAATCCTATAATTCTAACCTTAAATTAGATTACTTAGTGAGAACATGGTTACGCATACTAATGTGTGCTAAACAATGAAGTCAGGCTATGATGGGGGTGCACAGTAGCTTATTATGAACCTAGGCTTAGGAATGCATCATAATTAAAGACCTGTACTAGCATCGATAAAACCAATAGTAGAAACAAGCAATTAAACTTCGCGAAGAACTTACTATTAAAACAACCAGCAGGATCAGATGTTAGCTGAGGTTTGGATGATTCGATGTGGTGGGGCTCGAGACAACGGTTCCAACGGTGCCAAAATCACTGAAATAGGAGTTGAGGTGTGGCGGTGGTGAGGCGAACAAGGTGTTCACGATGGAAAACAGGAAGTCCCCCCGTGGACACGATACCCGGCATGTGTCCACAGCTGTCGGGTGTGTGTGTGCAGGCGTGAAACAGAGGACAAACCTCGTGGTGATATTGCTAGGTGGTCTGTGACCGGAAACTGGCAAAGGCTACGTGGACACATGGCTCGGCCTATGTCCATGGCCTCTGGACACCTGCGTGTCTAGAATCGAGAAAAATCCCGTGGACACGTGGTTCACCTGTGTCCACGGCCCCTGGACACACGGGTTTCCAGAATCGGGGATTTCTCCGTGGACACAGAGTTCTATGACGTGTTCGTGGACACGTGAACATGTGAGCTGTGATCGTGTCCGTGGACACGTGGACTGTGACCGTGTTCGTCTACACGTGGACACGTGAGCTGTGACTATATCCGTGGACACATGGACTTTGACGTGCCTGTGGACACGTGGACTGTGACCGTGTCCAGGACACGTACCGACTACCATGTCCAACCCGCAGGGGTGCGTGTGTATGTGTGGGTGTTTCTATAATTACCGAAATAAATAGAGATCTTGGTGTACAAATGAATAGGACTAATGTGCCAATAAATAGGGAATCAGGGAGGTTTCTGTAAAGGTATTTTTATCATGCAGCATATCTATTAGAGAATATGCGGCAGGGGCCAATATGCGAGGAATTGGACTTCTAGGGGCTTGATGAAAAAATATCAGAGGGTCCCTGTCAGTGCACTTCAGTTAAGTACATATATCAAAGAAGTGAAAGGGTTTTTCCATAAAAAGGAGGTATTTACCATGGGCTGCTACTCACGGAAAGCTGTGGGCCGTGCCAATGGCTCCTTGGACTGCGGCCAACGGCCGGTCCACGAGGTCGCCGTGGACTTCGACCGCGACGAGTGTGACATCCCATTTTTAGGACTAATTTAAAAATGCATAATTCAAAATTTTTCTAACAAATCACCTTAACATTTTTATCTTCTTCTTCTCACCTTCTCTTTCTGGCCGTGAAGATGTGAGTATAAATAAACGGGCGAGATTAGAACAACTGGTGCTAGGTGAAGAGGGGATGTTTCTGGCCGTGGGGTGGGGCCCACCTGAGGTGATGGTGATATGTGTGTAGGCTTCGCTGTGGTCCACCTGCCCTGGATGAGACGGCCACCCCTGCCATATAAGGACCGGTTTGTTAGCGCTCGACATAGTAATTTTCGTACAACTACAGAACCTGTACATTTTGGGCAGGACCTATTCCCTCTAGGTATTCTTTTCACATCCAACCACTAGGGGGTCAGTAGTGAAGACACAAGGGAACAGGAGAAAGGAGCGAGACGACTCGCTGCTTGGCCCTCGACGGTAATTGCTCGCATCATGTGAGCGTAAGCCCACGGATATAGCCCTGGTTTGGTAATACTCGGTATTGGAGGGGACCAGAAAAAGGCGTGAATGCGGTGGATATTCACGACCTGGCTCTGGAAATGTACCGACGCATCATCGGTGGCCTAAAAAACCTTGAGGGATGGCCCCTGTTTGCACCTTGGGTGGAATCTGTGGAAAACTGCGTAGGTGTGGGATAGGCGTTATGTAACTCTAATGACCAAGAGTAGCATAACCTGTGGGTACAGTGTACAACCTCTGCAGAGTTAAAAATCCTTTCGGATAGGCCGTTGTCACGGTATTGACATGCTATTGTTCGACTGCCATACGATTAGATTTTCTATGCTGCCTTGATGTGTGAGTGGGTGTAGCTACCTGTGTTTTGAAAAGTGTTTGGAGAGGATAGTGGAGGCCCTTCCAGTTAAAACTTAGGAACTGGCGGGAACTCCCCCAGGTCCACCTTATTAAAATATAGACAATAAATGCTTTCACTCGCTTTTGAAAATCTTCTGTAATGAACCTTACATAAAACTGGCTTTTGCAACATGGACCTTGCTGCCTCATCCTTGCTACAACCAAAGTGCATTTATATTTATACCTTTACTTAGTGTTGGAGCTTGCTGAGTACCTTATGTACTCACCGGCCTGCATTTGTGGTTTTAGACAGTGAGGATCATGTAGGTGACGTGCTGGTTTTCGTTCTTCTTTCCAAGTCTGCTCGTGGATTTGGGCCCTGGTGTTTCGCTGCCTGCTCTATTTTTAGTTGGACGACCGGTGTAGGATCGTAGAGATCCTCACGGTGCTGCCGCTAAAAGTCCTGTCTCAGGTTAGATTTTCTTTTTGAAGTATGCTTGTAATATACATTCTGTTGTGTTGTGCCTATCAGCTACTGATCCAAAGACTGATACATGTATCACAGTACATTCCGCTAACGGGGTGCCACAGTGAGGCGGCTAGCCGGCCGGAGGAGCTCAGGCTCCAGGCAGCGGGGCACGAGGGCGGCACGGCAAGTCTGGTCGTGGGCGTGATGGGGGTCGGGGAGGCGCGACATCACATTGGCGACAGAGAATGCAGGGCGCGGTGGCGGCGCATGACGACAGACCGGTAGCTGCGTCGGGGAGACATGGGTTCGAGCGCAAGAGATGGAGGGCCGTGCGGTGGTCCTCCCCGTGGACTCAGGCGTGCCAGAGAGGCGCCGAGGATGGCCGTTCATGGAGAGGAGGCGGCTCGCCATGGTCGCGCTCCATAGAAGCTCGACCTCAACCGGGTCTTCGCCAATTCGATGGGGCTCAAGGGAAGCAGAGGTCGTGGGGATGGCGCGCGCAGTCCTAGGAGGGGAGTGGCTCGCCGGAGAGCAGAGTCGCAGCAGCGCAGGGTGGAACGGCGTGGCTGGAAAGGGAAGAGAAAGGGGAGCTCAGCTGAGGCCGAAGGTGGTCAGATGGGCTCGACTCCAATGCAAGCCGCACGGCGTGGAACAGACTGCCCGTGTGCAGGCACGCGGCAACGGCGAAGGGCGCATATGAGGCGCGTGGTTGGGTGAGTGACAGTGCAGCGCCGGCTCTGGCGGGCGCGAGAGGCAGGGAGGAGAGAGGGAGGAAGGTGGCAGGCTGCGCTGGGCCCGGCCGGAGGTGGGCCAGGAAAAGAAAAGGAAAGAGAGGAAGCAGACCTGGCCGGGGAAGGGAAAAAAAGAAAAAAGAGCGTCAGCCCACTATCCAAAATTTGGATTTTTGATTTGAGAATTTCTGATTTGGATTGGAATCAAAAGGATTGAATGGAATTAAAATTCAAACGAATGCAAGAGAACAACCAGAAGGAAAAAGAAATAGAAAGAATCAAACACTTGTCACACTTCTAAATTTTAATATTTTGAAATTCTCAAATTAGATAAATTTTAATTTAGTGAGGATTTTTCCTTTTGAAAGAGGAAAGAAATGAGGAGATGAGAAGGAGAAGGAAAAGTGTTATGGTGATTGTTAGGAACAATTTTGAATTACGCATTTTTAAATTAGTTCTGAAATTTGGGATGTCACAAATTCAATAATGTACGCCAATCTTTTATTGTTCAGTCTATTGATAACTTATGATATGCAAGCTTTTCAAATTGGTTGTGGTAATTTCAGATTTGTACCAACCCCGAGATTCTGATTAATCTCCAAGGGAGACTCCTTAGTCTCTAAGTCTTGTACATGTACCGGTAAATAATTCATTTTCATGCCAATGAACCAAGTACAAAGAAATGAAAAGTCCAAGCGACAGTGACCCACCATTACAAAATTCTTGGCATTTGTGTGTACCTCGCCCCACGTTCATACCAACCCCCACTACTGATTGCTTCCTTGTCCCCGCATCCAATAATCTAAAGCCTCGCCATTACTGTTCTCGAACTCTCCGAGAAGGACCGGCCGGTGATAAGCAGCACCAGCTATCCACTTGGCCGATCCGTGCTGCAGCTAGCAAGCAACCATGTGTGCGAAGCGCGCGCTGCTCGTGGGCATCAACTACGCCGGCACCAAGGCGGAGCTCAAGGGCTGCCACAACGACGTCGACCGGATGTACCGATGCCTCGTCGGTCGCTTCGGCTTCGACCCGGCCGAGATCCGCGTCCTCCTCGACGGCAACCCGTCCACGCCGCAGCCCACCGGCGCCACCATCCGCAAGGCGCTCGCCGAGCTCGTCGAGAGCGCGAGCCCCGGGGACGTGCTCTTCTTCCACTACAGTGGGCATGGCACGCGGCTGCCCGCCGAGACTGGACTGGACGACGACACTGGCTACGACGAGTGCATCGTGCCCTGCGACATGAACCTTATCACAGGTTTGATGTTTATATGATCTACTTATATTTCTTTTGTCATTCTTAATTAGTATGACTGAAGGGACATTACTGTTTCACTTTTTTTTTCCTTTGTCTTTCTTAATTAGTATGACTAGCCCAATATTTGTATTCTAATTGTGAGTAATGAGTTATTTGCGATCTTTATCCCTGGCGTATATAATTGGATTGGTCCTTACACAATAAGAGTTTTGGTTCCTTAAATGTTGATGGTGCTACCGCTCACCTGTCGTCTATGAAAATAAGCTCATAATACAATGTCAAAGATTAGGATTCTTCATGCTTCGTACGGGGTGTGCTTGGTTGATTTGTGAACTTCTAGTCGTCTGTGACGTCCGTTCACAAACTAGAGCTAGGTCCAGGAGAGAATATACATACAGCAATTATATATCCTTCACAGTTCACACAAGTACTTGACGTATGTATATCATTGGATCATATACACAGTTCACAAATCATTGAATCCTAAGTATTTGATGCACTGCGCAGATGAAGATATCACTCAGCTGATGCGAAAAGTGCCAGATGAGTGTCTGTTCACCATCGTTTCTGACTCATGCCACAGCGGCGGGCTACTTGACAAAGCCAAGGAACAGATTGGGCACAGCACCAGGCCGAACTCTGAAGGATCAGGCTCTGGCTTCCGTGCGTTCCTCAAAGGTAAAGTCTGCGACGCATTTGCCTCCCATGGAATCGACCTGCCTCGCGCCCTCCTCAGCCGGCACCGCAGCCGCAGCTACTACGGCGACGAGGAGCCGGCGCCGGAAGCCTTCTACGGAGACTACACCGACCCATACTGCAGCGTCCAAATCCGATCGCTACCGTTGTCGACCCTCATCGACATGCTCAAGGAGCAGACTGGCAACGACAACATCGACATTGGCTCCCTCCGGATGACCCTGTTCAACATGTTCGGAGACGACGCGAGCCCCAAAGTCAAGAAGTTCATGAAGATCATGCTGAACCAGTTCCAGCAGGGCCAGTGCAGCGGCAGCGTTATAAGCTTGGTGGGGTCCCTGGCGATGGAGCTGATGAAGGCGAAGCTGGACGCTGGAGATCCGTCTCTTGAGCCAGCCATGAACCAAGAGGTGAACAGTGTCGAGGAGGTTTACGCAGGGACAACGGACAGCAGGGTGCCCAGAAACGGTGTGCTGATCAGCGGGTGCCAGACGAACCAGACCTCCGCGGACGTGACCACGTCGCACGGCGAGTCCTTCGGTGCGCTCAGCAATGCCATCCAGATCATACTGGAAATGGAGAGTGAGGTGAGCAACATGCAGCTCGTTCTGAATGCGACGGAGATGCTTTCCAAGAAGGGTTACAAACAGCAGCCTGGCCTTTACTGCAGTGACGAGCACGCTAATGTGGCTTTCATATGTTGAACCATCATCTGTTATGTATCTGTTATTGATTGCAGTTAGGGGAGAAAAGCAGTGACCCTTAGATTCACTCCGAACCTATTTAATTCAACCATATGAACTAGTTCTTTTAAAATGTATGATCATTTTAGAAAACTGGTTTATTTAATTTACTGAACTAAAAAGGTTCGTAGGCGAACCTAAGGGTCACTAATTTTTCATCTCTAATTGTAGTCCGGATGATGTATCTTTGCCGTGCTTCTAATGTACTATGACTAATCATTTATGTGTTGAGAATGCATATTTTGCTTCTGCGGGGAACCAGTGTTCTTTTCCTATGTTAGTATATATGGTGGATATTATTATTGCCTATCTGTTATGCATCGTTGTGTTCCAGCACCGGATTTGGCCCGCGAAGGGTGGGGGGGTGTCACTATTGAAAAATGAAGGGGATAATGGGGAGAAGAGGAGAAAAATTAAGGAGAAGGGGGGACTGGATGAGGAGGAAGAGGGATGAGGCCTCTACGCAGCGCACTGTTGTGTTCGTTCTTATTTCTTGCAAACCCAGATGCTACTTTTATAACAGAGGGCGTCGATATTATCATGAACATAATTATATTGCCTATCCTTTGTGTTTTTTGGTAGCCTCTAGGTCTAGCACTACCGCAAACCGGCACTTTGCCTGAGCGCATTCGTGTTTGCCGAGTGCAATTCCTTGGACACTCGGCAAAATGAACGTTTACTGAGTGTCAAAACAACAACTCACGGCGTACAGAAAACACTCGGCAAACTTTTTGTTTGTCGAGTGTCTGTGGTACCGCACACTCGGCAAAACTGATGTCTGTTTGCGACTGTTACGGTTTGCCGAGTGTCTACGTTTGACACTCGGCAAACATCGGCCCTTTACCGAGTGCAATTTTTTGACACTCGACAAAAGGCTATTTTGCCGAGTGTATTACCTGAACACTTTTGTCGAGTGTTTTTTTCTGACACTTGGCAAAGAAATTAATTTTTTTTCCTCCTCTGCCCTTCTAACTTTTTTTTTGCCCACATACTGTGTATGCTACTCCATGTTAAAATTTGGTACATTTTTTAATCTTTTTGCTACATGTAGTTAATTTATTTTATTTAATAGAATTTTTGAAGATAAGTCAAATTTGAACTGCAAGTGATTCGAATAATGCAATAAAATGAATAAAAAAATTAGATTCATGTTATTGAGTTTAATGTGAAGCCTTAATGGGAAAGTAACAGAAAATGTTGAACATGTTTGTCCACGAAACATGACCATAAATATGTGGCCGAATTGTTTTAAAATTGTATAAAAAACAAACAAAGTCTAAAAATCATGAGATTTGTCAAGATCTCATAATATCATATGTGGAACATGTGATAAAAAATTGAGCGCGTTTCGCACAAGTTGTCCCGTACGCTGCTTAGAAATTGAAGCATCTCCAAACAAGAATTTTACTCTTGCAAAGAATTACTTGAGATTTAGAGTCAACGTGATGGTCGAGTTGAGGTTTCACTTCAAAACTTTTTTATAGGAAATAACCAACATAGATTGTCTCATGTGAAATTTTGGCGAATTTTCGGATCCGTTTGATAATTTTAAACAATTTACTACATTTATAGAGCTTTAATTCGTATAAATTTATTTTGAGTTACAACTGCATGAAATAATGGTCTAATATTCGTGCAAGCATCGAATATGCATTTTTGAGTGAATTTGACAAGGTATTTTCGAAGCACATTCGAATAAATTTAGTAAAACACGTTATAGAAAAGAGGAGAAGAGTAAAATAAAAATACAGTTTGCCGAGTGTCAGCCAGTAGACACTCGAAAAACACATAGTTTGCTGAGTGCCGTTGGATGGACACTCGACAAACCAGGCGGTTTCAAAAAATAATTACTCTATGTTTGCCGAGTACCAGGAATCAAGCACTCGGCAAACTCGATTCGGCACTCGGCAAA
>BCLH01001137.1:76486-102584 GCA_001602315.1 Zoysia pacifica
GGGCCTCGCCCCGCCGTGCCCCGCCTCGGCCGTCTCAGATGAATTTTCTTTCATGTTATGGTTGTTGAACACGTAGTTGGCGCAAGCGAAGTTGTGGTGGTGGTGCTAGTCATCATGGTGCGAGCGAGGTGCTGATGGTAGTTAGTATGTCGGGAGCGAGGTAGTGGTGGTGACAGTTGCTATGTCGCGAGCGAGGTGGTGGTGGTGGTGGTAGTTGCCATGACGAGCATGGTGATGGTGGTGGTGGGTACACGCTATGGTCGCTATGACGCGAGCGAGATGGTGGTGATGGTGGAAAGAGAGGAGCAGTTGTGAAAGACAGTGTATTATATGCTCAACATTGAAGCTATTATTTTTTTTTACAGGAGAGACTTAATTGCATCGTCCTAGGCTTGTCACTTTGCAGGACACAAGGTGAGACATAAAAGACATTTTTATCATATCATGTTCATAGATCACGTAACCTTGTTAGACGTCTCCCGTTCGAAACAGATACAGTTGGAAATATGCAGATCTTTGCATATCTATAACCATATCTGTTTTGAATTGTCCACGTTTTTTAGACAGTTCGAGGATGCGTAGGTGGGGTTAGTTTCCATGGTCTACTTTTTTTCGAGACAGTTTCGGCATCACCTCCCTGTTGTGACCGAATACACAATCTCACTTGCAGAACGTGAATTCTGGTCACAATAGGGAGGTGCTACCGAAATTCTATCTCAAATAAAAGTAGAGCATGGAAACTAACCTCATCTACGCATCCTCTGGTGGGATTAGGACCTATCTTCACCTATTAGATAGTACAAACATCGTGTAGATGCAATTAATTTTTATATCACTTGCTGATATGTTAGAGGATAGACGACCATGCGTGGATGTACACAGGACGCTCAAGTCAGGGTTTGTTGACCGATGAATGGATTGAGAAGACCGATGCTTTCCTAGAACTAGCATTTTCCAAGGTTAAAGGAGCGCCTGCCACTTGGTGTCCTTGTAGAAGATGTGCAAACTTGCGTCGACAAAAAAAGGTGGTAATGGGTAAACATCTTTGCAAGAATGGATTTACGGTAGATTACACCCGGTGCATCTACCATGGTGAATCCGATTGTTTGAGAGACGAGGTCGTGAGACAACGTGTCGAGGATTATGATGCTGATGGCGGGGTAGGAGACATATTAAATGACTATCATGAAGCACATTTTGCTGAAGGAGGTAGGGAGGAGGAGCCAGAGCCAACTGCAAAGACGTATTACGACATGTTGACTGCGGCACAGAAACCCCTTCACGGTCGGACAAAGATTTCTCAACTGGATGCCATTGGACACCTAATGGCCGTAAAGTCCTAGTTTAGCCTGAGTCGAGACGCATTCGATGTTATGTTGACAGTTTTTGGCAGCATGCTTCCTGAAGATCATATTCTGCCAAATAACATGTATGAGGCACGAAAAATCCTTCGTGCACTTAAGATACCATATGAGCAGATACATGTTTGTCCAAAGGGGTGCATCTTATTTAGGAAAGAACACGCGGAAGCAAAGTACTGTGCAAAGTGTGGATCCTCTAGGTTCCTGGAGGTAGACTCTAGTGATGGTCATAAGAGGCAGCTCGCGGTACCTATGAAAATCTTGCGGTACCTTCCGTTCATATCGAGGATCCAACGGCTATACATGACCGAGAAATCTACGAAACAGATGATGTGGGATAAAAATGGGCGTTGATACAATTCTAAGAAGCAAGTACATCCTTCTGATAGTGAAGCATGGACCCATTTTGATGTGATTCATCGCGACAAAGCTTTAGAGGCTCGAAATGTACGTATTGCGCTGGCAATAGATGGGTTCAATCTTTATGGAATGATGGCTGCCCCATATACTTGTTGGCCCGTGTTCGTCATCCCTCTTAATTTACCCCCGAGCGTCCTCTTCCAACGACAGAACATATTCTTGTCGTTGATAATTCCTGAACACCCGAGGGATAAAATGAGTGTGTTCATGGAGCCTGTGATTGATGATTTGCTCCATGCTTGGGAGGAAGGGGTCTGGATGTATGACCGAGCTACAAAGAGGAACTTTAAAATGTATGTTTGGAACCACTACTCCCTGCATGACTTCCCGACATATGGGATATTCAGCGGTTAGTGTGTTCACGGGAAGTTCCCATGCCCAATATGCAAGGTAGCTCTGTAGTTCATTTGGTTGAAGAAGGGTGGCAAGTATTCTTCGTTCGATAAACATCGACAATTCCTCCCTCTTGACCATCCATTCAGACGAGACATCAAGAACTTTACGAAAGGTGTCGTAGTTACAGAGCCTGTACTGCAGATAATGACAGGTGCCGCACCTCGTGCTCAAATAGATGCTCTCGAGGTCAGTGCACAAGAAGGTGGTTTTGTGGGATATGGTGAGCAACATGCCTAGACTCAGAAGTCGGGCTTGTGGAGGCTCCTCTACTTTGATGACCTTCTACTTCCACATAATATTGATGTAATGCACACTGAAAAGAATGTTGCCGAGGCCCTTTGGGCAACAATCATAAACATTCCTGATAAGACAAAGGACAACATTAAGGCTAGATTGGATCTGGCAATGTTATGCGATAGACCAAAGCAAAAAATGGCGCCTCCTAGAGGCGGCAAGTCATGGAGCAAGCCTAAGACCGAATTCGTCCTGAAGAGGCCACAAAGGAGGGAAGTACTAGAATGGTTCCAAACTTTAATGTTCCCTGTTGGGTATGCATCGAATATGATGAGGGGAGTGATCTTATGTACTATGTGAATCAATGGGCTAAAGAGTCATGACTACCACATATGGCAATTTCTTCCGGTGACGGTTCGAGGCTATGTCCCTGAGCACGTCTGGCTAGTGATGGCAGAGTTGAGCAATTTCTTCCGTCAGCTTTGTGCTAAGGAGTTATCTCGGACCGTGATTGCAGACATGGAGAGAATGGCACCTGTGTTGCACTGTAAGTTGGAGAAGATCTTTCCTCCTGGCTTTTTCAATTCGATGCAGCATTTGATTATGCACCTCCCGTACGAGGCACGAATGGGGGGGCCTGTGCAGGGTCGTTGGTGCTATTCAATTGAAGCTTCTTCAAACTAAATGTAAAAATAAATGCAAAATTGAAGCTTCCATCGCAGAGGCATACATTCTGGAGGAGGTGTCAAACTTCACAACAAAATACTATTGTGACAACCTTCCTAACGTGCATAACCCAACCGCTCGTTAGAAAGCGAGCGAAGACGAATCGAACATTAGCATTTTTCGAGGGCAACTAGGAAGTGCAAGTGATGCGACCCATAAGTCCTTGAAACATGAAGAGTGGTGCAATATTATGGTATATGTGTTGACCAACCTTTCCGAAGTGGAGCCGTACATGCAAGAATTTCATCATCAATTCTGGCGTGAATCAAGGGAACCTACCCTCACATGAAGCTGAGACACTTCTTAGACAGGGTGCGGGAAATGGAATGCCCGATTTCATGTATTGGTTCAAACATAAGGTACTGTCCAATTTACTTCGTACTTAGTTTGACATTACAAGTTGCTCGTATGTGTAAATAATACAAAGAACTATCTTGATTTATCTCGCAGGGCCAAACCAATGCGTCTATGAGTGTCGAGTTGAGACAGGTCGCCGACAGCTGTGCCTGAAGGGTCAGGTCATTTACCGGTTATGACGTGAATGGATGCTTTCACACAACAAAACATGAGCATAGTCGGCCCAAGCGAAGAACGACAAATACTGGAGTTTTTACGCAAGGCCTTGATGGGGTCGAGTATTATGAAAGAATTGAAGAAATATATGAACTCACGTTTCATGGTTGCAAACCTCTTAATCCTGTCATATTCAAATGCCATTGGTTTGATCCTGCAGTAGTGAGACGAAACCCTAATCTTGGGTTAGTCGAAATTCGACAATCATTCGTCTTACCAGGAGACGATGTCTATATTGTGGCTCAACGTACCACACAAGTTTATTATCTCTCTTACCCGTGCCAAACCGATGACCGTCTTAAGGGTTGGGATGTTGTGTACAAGGTATCTCCACACGGTAAATTACCGGTCCCAAACAATGAAGATTACAACACATATGATTGAGAGTTCTTTCAAGAAAATGGGCTAGAAGGTACTTTTGAGATAGACCTAACCGAAGCGATCGGAATAGAAGTAGACAATGAAAGGGCTATCGATAAGGACGCTGGAGACGAGGTTCATAATGTGAAGGACTTAGAATTACTTAAGCGAGATTTAGGCAATGACAGTGATGACACCATTCCTCCTTCGAAGCTTGGGCGCGATTATATTGACATTGGTGATAGTGATGATGAGATTTATGATCCAGCTAATTCCGATCATGATGATTATTTTTAATACATGTATGATCCGTACTAATAATTAATTTTCATTTTTTAATACTAGTTCATTTTATAATTTTCTTTTTTGCATCTTATTCTAAATACATTTTGTTTATCTGTGTTGATTGGTTTACTCTTTTTTATTGCAGGTGATTGGGTAAAGATGGTTGGCGGTTTTAGAAAGATAAAATCGCTGTACAAAAGAGGTTCAGATGCAGCTGAGGGGTCCAGCAAGGGTCAAAGAAAGGGTGGAGGTAGAGGTCGAGGGAGAGGCAAGGCACCTGTAGCTCCACCATCGCCTGTACCACCATCGTCGCTCGAGGAGGACGAGCAGGAAGAGGAGCGCGAGCAAGATGAGGAGCAGGAGGAGTAGGAGCAAGATGAGGAGCAGGAGGAGCAGGAGCAGGATGACGAGCAGGAGGAGCAGGAGGAGGCGACATTGGGTTCAGCTTCCTCAGGAACGTCGGGTGTCTGGTTGCGAGGTCCCTCTACCCTCCCGACCCGATCGATACCTCGTTAGAGACACCCGCTGATTCGACCCACTGGTACTAGGTAAGTTACTTAATAAGTTGTCATTTATTTTTCATTTAATATGTTGAAAATCACAATAGAAACTAATGATTTATCTTAATCACTTGGGCAGAGGTTGGATGCTTGTGGCTGCTGGTGATCATAAACGCCATGTCAATGGCATCCTTAGTCTTTTGTGCAGGCTACACTTTTCAGGCCTGGTTGCGTATGGCGAAGGGCATGAGCCAGAGTACACATGGGACCACTACATCACCTTTCCCAATGTACCAGATCGGGATGGCAGGGTCTTTTGCAACAAGGCGAAGCAGGTGACGGCTAAGCTGTGGGTAAGTATTCCTCGCACTACATTTAGTTTTTATTTGACATTGCTAAATAATGACTGGATACATCGCGTCTATATGCCGGATTTCTTCAGATGCTAGGACGGATACGAGGCTAAGGCGGCTGCTGTGGCTCATAAGGCCTGTGTCAAGCTCGTCAAGAACATGCATTACGAGGCTCGCATCCAAGCCATTGTAACATACCATGCTACATACCTTGACACGAAGATCACCAAAACTCAAGCAAAAACCATGACAATGACTCGGGAAGAATACCTGCAGGTAAATATAAAATATTAATACTGCTTTCTTCTGAGATTTAGTACGCTTAATTTGATCTTCTTATATGTCATATACTTAATGATATGTAGGTGCCTCCGTGGTGGTGCGCCCAGCATATCTAGTGTTGGGAAGAGATGGTGAATAAGTGGTGCGCCACCGAGTGGGAGGAGACGCACAACACTTGCCGGGAGCGGTGTTTGATGATGCCAGGTTCACCACACCATCAAGGCAACCTAAGCCTCGACGAATAGGAGGCTAGATGGGTACGCGAATTCATTTATTTATTATAACGCTCAATTCTGCATAATTTCTACTCATCTTGCTATTTTTTCGCAGTCCTCGTCACATGGTGGCCAGCCTTGCTCCCAGTTCAAGGCATGGGCTTTGGCCCATAAGGGCAAGGTGACGTCTGACGTCGAGTACCACTCGGAGGACCCGCCCTCGGCGTACAGCAATGCGACCGTCCACAGCTGCCTCAGTGAGTACACTGAGATGGCAAGAGAGGTCCATAGACAAGAGTACGATCCGAGCACCCAAAACCTTGATGGAGAAGTCGTCATGAGGGTAGGAGGAGGCAAGAACCACGGGCGGTACTGGATTGGGGACAGCACACTCGACACGGCCACCACTCCCAGTCTCTCTCAGATTCGAGCTAGGAACTCGAGTTCAAGCCCGGCCATACGCCCACGACCAGCCACTGCACAGTCCCGAATGGAGGCACTCCAGGTTACTTATGTTTTATTCGTCGTTCTTTGATTTTTACATACCTTTGCTTTGTATTGTAATATTGAGGTGACATATTGTAGGCCGAGCTAGCAGAAGAGAGGAGGCTAAGGGAAGAGATGGCGGCGAGGATGGAGGCCGATCGGCAGAGGCAAGAGGCCGAGCGGCAGAGGATGGAGCATATGTTTCAGTGGATGCAAAGTCTTAGCGAGAGGATGGGTCAACCTCTATCACCGGAGCTAATTCCTCCACCATCTCCTCCTGCAACTACTCCTGTGAGTATGAATGTTTTAAGTTGTTTGTTTCTACTTTAAATCTTGTCTAACATATGCAATCTTTTCTCCTTTGTACAGAATCAATCAGCGGCATCGAATCATGCGCCATTGATTCAATCGCCTCATACGCTGTAGTGGCCTCGTAGTTGATCTGTGTGTGAAACTATTGGACTATATATGTGTGAAGCAAACTAATATGATAGATGTTTATTGTATTTTGTGTGAGACTTGTTTATATAAACTGCCTGTGATGTGATTTAAGTGTTTTTGGCTATATAAATTGCCTGTGATGTGATCTATATGTTTGTGGTTTATATAAACTGTCTGTGATGTGATATATGTGTGATTTAAGCTGATTTTAACATTTCGAAAACATATTATGCCGAGTGCCCCAGGTTTTGCCGAGTGTCTGGGTAAAAACACTCGGCAAAAACTAAGGATTTGCCGAGAGTTTTTATCCAGACACTCGGCAAAAACTTATCGTTTGCCGAGTGTTTTTACCCAGACACTCGGCAAAAGTTAAATCTTTGCCAAGTGTCGCGGTTCTGGCACTCGACAAACATTAAGTCTTTGTCGAGTGCCGTAAGCCTGGCACTCAGCAAACAAAAATGTTTGCCGCGTGTCACATGCAGGCACTCGGCAAACTCTCCGTCACTGTTTCTGTCTGTTCGATCTACTTTTTTTTGCCGAGTGTCTAAAGGGCACTCGGCAAAGCGTTTGTCGAGTGCCCGACAAAAAATACTCGGCAAACGGCTCTTTGCCGTTAAAAGGCAGGCCGAGTGGCCTATGCCATGGGTGGCATTCGGCAAACACTTTGTCGAGTGTTTTTGGGCTTTTGCCGAGTGCTCTTGGCACTCGGCAAACACAGGCATTCCGGTAGTGTAGGTCTATGTCCATGTCCATACCTAGGGTGCTACACAACTAATGCCATAAATATTTAAACCTTTTCTTTTTGGAATCCTTGAGATGTATTTAGTAGCTTGTAACAACCCAGACTTAAATATGGCTCATGCCCACGCACACGCTGTGTAGGCCACACTTATATAGTAACCCGCTTACGTTTTCGTTCTCGCTTCACATAAAATAGTTAACTCGAAGTTACTATGTTTTGAATCCTTGACTATTTAAGTTAAGCCATCCTTCTTTGAACTAAGCAAGGTGAGACTAATCTTAGGATTAGTCCCCACCACAAGTCATAGGAGTTGAGCTTCTTCCTATGAGCCTCACAGACTCTCACCCTCAAAGAACTCGATGAGGAACTTACCCACTCAAGAGAATCAAGATCGATTCTCCCTGGTCACGTTGTATGTCAGTGCCAGCATACTTGTCATGCCGTGACCCCGCAGGGTCCACACGCCATGCACATCGTATCTGCGCCATCTAACCGCACGCCACTGTGACATAGCAAAAGTCGGCTCTGATACCATTCTGTAACAGCTCAGCCCCAAATATGGCTCATGTCCACGCACATGATGTGTGGGCCACACCTACACAGCAACCCGCTTATGCTTTTGTCCTCACTCGCGTAAAAAGGTTAACCTGAAGTTACTATGCTTTGGATCTTTGGCTATTTAAGTAGGTCCATCCCTTTTTGAACTAGTAAAGTAGGACTAATCTCATGATTTTCTCTCGCAAAAAGTAATAAGAGTTGAGCCCCATCCCATGGGCCTCACACAGCTCATGAAAAACCGAGATATGCACAAATTATTTGCATACGAGCCAATAACAATTGAGTATGATGTTGTTCATATTAAATGATAATCTGTCGCAACAAAAGTTATATATTATATTTCTCTGTGTCGTACATCCCTTTTTGACATGGAAGGTAATAGACATTAAGGCTTTGTTTGTCACAGTTGGTGCTTGTTAAAAAGTTGCTTAAACAACTGGTGAGAAACTACTAAAAATAAGCTGATTTTTTGTGCACAACATGTAGAACGCACGCGAGGATGGTGGCGGCGGCAGCTCCTGCCTCGTGCCGAGCTACGGCGAGAGGAGGTGCCATGCAAAGGCCATGGCGCGGTTTGGTGGGAGGATGGGCACGTGGTTTGGTGGGAGAATGGGTGCGCGGAGTGCTTTGCAGCAGAGGTTCGGGAGTGGAGTGCATGTGAGAAAGAGTCGTGTAACGACCGAATTTCCTTATCTTTCAATAAGATTCAATCTCACGTACTTTCACCAATCCTTGACAAGCACATTATCATAAGCGATCAACCAAGAAATTATAATGAAAATAATAAATAAGGTTAAGATAAGTTCAACAAGATTATCCAAAAGAACTTATTAGAACATGCATCCCCCACTGGAGAATAAGGCTCCGTATGGATGGACACGATTCATGCGCTGGGGAGGTCGAACGGGCACGATTGAGACAATGAGGAAAGGTGAACATTCTATTTGAACAGTGGAATTGTACCTTGTCCCCAGGATCTATCGATCTTATATGATAAGATGCGCAACAAAACTTGTTGTGTCACAAAAGTACTTAACCCTATGAGTGCAGACACACAAGGGCTTCGGACCCTAGTAGGTATTGTTTTCGTCCTCTCGTTGAGCTGTGATCGATCAGAGAGTAGCTAGAAGACCTGTAGTGGAGTATGTTGGGCCTGGCCCCATGTCGAAAAGAAGATACAGCATGAACGAATGTACAGCCCACAGCAGGGCTTCTGGAAAGCTCTCATAGAGTACTGACTACTGAGACACTACACAATGCCGATACAATATAGTCTTGCTGTACCGGACGTGAAAAATAAAATAACGTAACGATCCATGAACTTCTTGGGGACATTATTCTACACTGCCTCTTTCACGGCTTCCCATGAACTCAATGTCGACCATTCCACTGCTCTTCTGATGCCACTGCGTGCTTAGTGCTTAAGGAAGCCTATCGCGTCAACAGATCTTCTGAGATGACCGCAATGAAATTGCAAGATTTCAGAGGTGGTCTGGGTCAATCCTTGGTATTTGTCAGTATCCGGTGACATATCACCCATGCCTAAGCATTATCTAAGCGACTATATGAATGGGTCGTACATCTTTGCAACTTTAACAACCTTGGTTTGCGTCAGGATGCACGTGATTCTCTGTGAATGCTTACAAAGTCACATACAAGCAGGCACAGCATGTGATGCCATGTGCAGTGGTTAGCGTTTCGCAAAATAGTATATAATGGTAAATGATGTAGCTAGCGATCAGCAAAGCGGTTTATATATTTCATTATCTCTTGGGAGTAGGAGCAGCATGGTACTATTTGATAGGGACGGGATCGGATCTGCTAGCCCGTTCTACCTTTTGTTTTCAAATTAACTTTATTTTCTAAGGCTGGTCACATGTATAGATGTTTCTTCCCAAAAATTTGTACATCGGTAACTTGGTCATGACCAATCCTAAGAAAACAAAGCAAAGATAAACATAAGCATTGGGTTCCTCGCTATATTACCAATTGCAAACTTCGATGGGTGGCTATTGCGGATGGCCTCTTCTCCATCACGGACTCCACCTATGCCGTCGTTTCATCCTCCATAAAGGCCACCTCTCCCCTTCCGTTGATTCCACGGCATTCGCAAATCCCGTGACTGCTATCACTCCAATAGGTCATGAAAACATTGTCATGAAATTTGGTCTGAATACTCTACAAATTCCTACCTGAGAAATCAAAATCTGTTCTACTCATGATCGATGTGAATACTAAAAGAATATATCGTGGAAACCATTGTGATGCACTTGGGTCTTGTTGTTGAGCTCTGAGGACTGTCATGTGATATCTATGCAATTTGTACATTAGGATCGCATATACTATAGCTACTATATATTGACGTAAAGGAGCCACAACCATTAGTGACACCACACATGTAGCCATCACTAGTGATACATCAGTGAAAGATAGAATTACACATAACACTGATGTTTGCGGACCATGGTACATCTGAAGTGGTTTCGACAAATGTCTCTGAAGTAACTACATCAGATGACAATTTCCTTTTCATGGTCAGGCTCCCCGTATATACAGAAATATTGTTATTTCTAAAATATATGAATGGTGTTAGGGTCATAACAATATATTTAATTTTGAAAATTTCTCCATGTTATGACATATGAAGTCCACTGAAATTATAGAGCAAAATAATCTTGCAAATACTTATGTTCTCCAGAAACAATGTGAACTACTCTGCCAGTAAATACATGTATAAAGAATTTGGTTGTATGTGCTTATAGAAACTTATGTAAGAATCATTGCTGAAAAACCCTTGAAATACACTACCGAACCGGATGTTTGCCGAGCGCTAAATGGTTTGCCAAGTGCAATCCTTCGGGCACTCGGCAAACAACCTTTTCTCGAGAGCTACGCGAAAAATACTCGGTAAAATAAAAGCACTCGGCAAACTTTCTTGTTTGCCGAGTGTTTATTTTTTCACTCGGCAAACAAGGTATTTGCCGAGTGTTTTTGGTTTTGCACTCGGCAAACATGCATGTTTGCCGAGTGTTTTTTTCTGCACTCGGCAAACAATCTTTATCGAGTGTTTTTGGTTTTACACTCGACAAACAAGAAACACCCGTTTTTTCAAAACATATTTTGAAGCAGCAAATTAATTCAAATGAAAAAGTTTTCAACTACAAAGTTGTATAACTTTTCAAGATCTACAACTTTTATTTTGATCATTTCTTCATTCGATAAAGCAACATTAACGTTGTTCGCAAAATCTATATCTCTCATATAATTTTATGAAACTAGAAGAAAGATATATAAAATTTTTAAACAATGTTATAAGCACTATATCGGATGAACAAATGACCAAAATAAAAGTTGTATATCTTAAAAAGTTTTACAACTTTATAGTTGAACACTTTTTAATTTGAATTAATTTTCTGCTTCAAAACGTGCTTTAAAAAATCGGTTGTTTTTTTTTTCCGAGTGTAAAATAAAAAACACTCGGAAAAGATTTTGTTTGTCGAGTGAAAAAAAAAACACTCGACAAAAACCTCATTTGAAATTTGAATTTTTCAAACAACCTCGGATGGAGAAACAGCCAAAATGAAAGTTGTAGGTCTTAAAAAATTATGAAACTTTGTAGTTAACTACGTTTTGATTTGAAATCATCTTGTCATCGAAAACTACGTTTGAATTTCTTAAATTTGAAATTCAAATTTTGTAAATGACCTCGGATGGAAAAACTACCAAAATGAAAGTTATATATCTCGAAACGTTATGAAACTTTGTAGTTGACAACTTTTTTATTTTAATTCGTTTAGGGGCTCAAACAAGCAATTTATACGTAGTTTAGTATAATATGTGTGAAACTAAAATAGAATCTAAACACAAGTGACAGTGTGGTGCAGTGGTTAGAGGGGGTGCGAGCGAGGGGAGGTCGCGGGTTTGAATCCGGCCGGCCACGACCGTCCAGTGCGAAAAATGTCGTAACTGGCCAGTGGGGGCCTCTCCGGATTTAAAAAAAAATTGCTTTTTTTCGAGTTTTTTCTAGTTTAAATTTTATCGAGTGTTTTTTTTTTTTGCCGAGTGTCGATACAGCTGCACGACAAAAAGCACTCAGCAAACAATTGTTTGTCGTCACAAACTAAGCCAAATGAGCTTTGCCGAGAGTGACACTCGGCAAACAGCTGTTTGTCGTCACAAACTAAGCCAAATGAGCTTTGCCGAGAGTGACACTCAGCAAATATTTTGCTAAATGTTTTATGAGCTTTGCCGAGTGTCTCCGGCACTCGGCAAATATCCGGTTTTCGGTAGTGATAACAACAAGTCCTCTGCAAAATTGTTAAAGGGACAATACTTCAAAAGTTTCTTATTCGTGAAGAACAGCAGGGCCATAATCTCCTACAAAGGGTAGAGGGATGAACAGAGGTAACAAATGGTAGCCTATCAAAACCATTTGGTATCCCTCGCATGCACGCCAAACAAGCACTACGATAAGTGAACCAAACAACAACCGATACATCGGGCATCGTACCACGTAACTACGATGCTTTATTAATTTCAGAAAAAAAGCTAAGTACTGATTATTTATTTCGTGAACCCAGTAAAGAGAACGGGCGCCAGCTACACTCCCCAGCTCTGCAATAATCCTGCGATAAGATGATTTTTTTTTTGTTAGGATCTAAATTAAAGATTGACATCATAAAAATTAAAGATGAAGCTTCAGCCGGAAGTTTGGCCAAGGGAGCTAGGTTAACAGCTCTTACACCATGGGATGATCTTCCAGCTCTGATTGTCCCCCTGTAACCACTCCCAAAGCACAACCTGAGTATCGTCCCCGATATCACCGTCATGTAAGGCGTCAAAGTTAAGGGTGATGTCGTTTATCATTCGGATGCAGCGGAAGCCATCACCAAGATCGTTGCTCTCAGTCCATAAGACTGACTCATCAACCTCACTTGCGTCATATGGCACCAACTTCACCTGATCACATCGAGAACAATGTCATAATGGCGCCTATATATAAGGCATAATTCATTGACACTTTTACTAAAGGTAGTGCTTACGGGGTCACTTTGCCCAAGAGAGTGCCTGATGGCTTCACCAGTGGCCTTGTTCACCAGGGCAAATGCAGGACATCCTTCTTCATCCTCCATTTCGCTGCCGTATCTCGTGTCTTTCACCCAGTGCTATATTATTCAATAATAAAACAAATGTCGATTTATGGAAACTTCTAAGCACACCAATGACTGCTGTAGATCTATATCCTACCGTACCTGATAGTCATCCGAGGGGTCAGTAGGGGCAAGGCAGACGATGCCATCTCTCACAGTCACACTGTACTCGTCGTTGGCCTTGCAGAAGATGCGAACGGTGTTTTGTTCTGCCAATTCATTGGGCAGGTTACTCGGCCCATCAGATGTCGGCTGAGCGTAACCCTCGCCTTCCCATGGCATGATCTTCCAGCTCTGCTTGTCATTCCCGTACGTGCCACTCCCAGAGCCCCACGAAAGTACCGTCATGGACACCTCCATGCTGCTCAACTCCGTAAAGGGCATCGAAACCAAGGCTTATGTTGTTCACCAGACGGATGCACTGGAAACCGTCGCCGTCGTCGTTGCTCTCTGTCCACAATATGGATTCTTCTGGGGTGTCGTCTGGGAAATAATTTGCAAGCTTAACCTACAATAATAATCAAGCTAATCTTTATACAGTTAATACATGTACTGAATTATTTGTACTACCTCGCCAGCACGTCATTCTTAATTAAACTTTAGATTGGAGATCTTACAGGATGGGCCCGGCCATGACAAGACTCTATAGCTTGCCCGGTGGCCTTGTTGACGAGGACGAATGCCGGCTCCCCCTCCTCATCGCACATGTTGTTTCCATGCCTCATGTCCTTGTACCAATGCTGCGTCGTGCATGCAACAAACAGGAGATCATGACAAGGCTGAGGTATTTTTTTAAAGCATAAGTCAAGTAGCAAGTTCAACAAGCTTGGTAATTACCTGGTACTCATCATCAGGGTCTGCGGATGCGAGAACAACACTGTTGTCACGGATGGTTGCACAGTAATCCTCACTGGCACGGCAGAATATCTTGAATGTTTGGCCAAGCCCTAGATCACTGGTCATGTTTGAGGATCAGGACGATAAGATCAAGTGATACTGTAGTGATGTTTGCCTAGCATTCTGATGGACCCAAGTTTTATAGGCAAGTATTCTTGACATTCAAGTTAATCAAAAGCTTGGAGTGGGTCAACTATACCTGGAAAAGAGCCCAAAAGTCTAATTTCTAGAGATTGCAGTCAAGTGAATCAGGAGTCATACATTCTGACAAGTCTGTAATATTTTTTTTATTTATCAAAGCACTAAATATTTACAAAATTCATGTGCTCCACAAAGAATTTTTTCCTTGCCGTGTTCAATTTAGGAGAATGTAAAATGGGGTTGTAAACTTGCTTCTGAAGCTAGATCCAGCAATGATTCCATTTCCAAAATACCAAAACAAAACTGGCATATAAGTTGACATCTCTTGCCTGGATCGGGCAGTCGTTGCAAACTGAATAATGCAGGTTAGTTCATTGGGCCGTGGCACCAAGGAACTTGTTAAAGAAGATGGCATCGTGGACGGTGTCCATATCTCTTGCGGAGATCTTCGCGAATCATCCTTGACCCCTAAAAATTACATTTTAGATTTTATACATGTTATGGGTCTCTAGTTGTTTCATTTCTTTCTTATTTTCAATTGAGTATGGATGTTTAAACCATTTTATTTCATCCTATATAGTAACTAAAATGTATGGATATTCAATCTGAAGATGTACAAGAGAGGTAAATGAATCAATGGAGTTTTTCAAATTTATTTGGGCCGTTTAGTTTAAAGCTACTTTGGATCAACCTGTGTAAAAAAAATCAAGTTCTATATATATCAAATTGAACAATAATACAGACAAGGACCAGTAAAATAAGAAATGCTTAGAAGGTGCATGCTAACACCGGATACTCCTAAATTTAAAATAATAAACTGCTTCCATTTTAATTGATTGTTATTAGAATAACAAACCTAGTTGCAAATAAACTAAACTTTTAATCGTAATGACAAAAATTAAAGAGTGGAAGGAGTATTCGGATATCCATAATCTATAGATACAAAATGAAACAACCATAAAGTGTAGACATAATTAGTCATACAGTTCACCAACGGAACAGGTAATTGTACAACGTAGAATCAGCTGCCATGTCACATTCCAATCAGCTGGACAGCCTCCTTCCTGACTGGCCCGGAGGCTGGATTAAGTCAATGTCACTCCCGGCCCCAGTCGTGCACTTGCTGGAGACGGCTGAGTCCTTGCCTCCGTCGCTGCTCCGGCACCATTGGCCTGGCGTGATGCCATCGTGTGCACGGTTCAGTATCTGCTTGTCGACCCTATCCAGCTGGCCTTCGTCACCAGCTTGGAATCGCCCTGCAAAGGCTGCTTGGCTTTCAACCATGGCGTCCAGCTGCTCCTGATGGTTGGTGCCCAACCGTGTGCCGTTATCCCTTTTGATGAAGAACCTAAGGTTGTGATTGATGGTACTGTTCTTGAACTCGGCCGTGTTGCCCGCCACGGTTTGGAAGAAGAGTTCCATGGGGTTAAGGCTGTTGCTGAGGTACATTAGAAGCTTCCTTGGAAAATTGTCAGTCTCTGCGAACACACAGAGCTCCACGAAACGCCGGCTGAGTATTGTCCACGGTGAGCCTGAGAGAGGCAATTTACAGTTGTTCAATCAAATTACCATTGTTCATTTTGAAATAGATCTGATTGGCGAGGTGAAATTTAGTAATATAAAAAGCTGCGAATTACTTGCAAGTTGCAACTTATCAATTCCATAGTGAAACACAGTCCCCTTACGTACCTTTGAATAGACTAAATGCATTGGGCTCTGCTCGGTGCCCAGATGAGTAAGAGTTCAGTGGTCGTGTTTTCCTGCAGGTTTGGATCAAGAACAATGATACTCCTGGTCGTGTTTCCCATGGTTTTGTGGTCAACGAAGCTCAGATCTCGTGGTACAGACGACAGGGCAAAAGGAAGATCTGAAACACAATTTCAGAGAAGGGATTAACAGGGGGAACGATTCTGCTCCATCCATAACAACCAGAAGCAAAATTAAACCTCCAATCACTTCTATGGCATGGCAATTATTAGAATTAAGCACTAGCTATTAATATTACCGTCCTGGCTGACAAGGGGGTAGTCGGAGGCGTCCAGCGTCAGGAGCCAATCCCACTCAAAGCTTATCTTTAGTAGAACCGCGGCGCCATGGAGCACGGCGGCGACTGCTGAAGCTCCATGCTCGTCCACTGGGTCCGCCATACCAATGACATAAACATTGCCGAACCTTGCAAAGGTTCGGTCAGAGGCGACGATGTTTGCCAGACGTGCTCTCTCCTGCACATGAGCACCGGCGTCCAGGTGCAGCAGGTACTGGTTCCTCGGATGCTACACCGCTTTCAGCAGCTGTTGGATCTTGTTGCCGTCACCATGTCCGCCGGAGATGTAGTAAGCGAGTCCCGGCGGGTAGCCTGCTCCGGTCTTGGGAGGCGGCAGCGGTGATCCCTCGACGCCACCGGGGAGGTAACCCGCTGTCCCTTCCAGGTAGGAGCTTGATAGATGGATCAGAATCAGGAGGCATACGCTTCCCATGAGAACTCCAAGAGAGATGCAGGCCGTCCATGGGGAGCAGCACTGCTGTATACGGTACGGACCAGGCATTTTTCTTCTGTTGAGTTTCAACTCATGAAGCGTGTTGCCAGCAATAAGAGGCGGTTATAGGGTCCATTGAGATGGACAACGACCCTTTATACCACGTTCCTTGGATACCAAATAGTGGTGTGGAGCCTGATGTAGAACACAGAAAGGGACAATTAGCCAAAAGATCAAACGCTAATCGATAAATTTATGATATACCAATATTTTAGGGCTCCTAAAAAATTGATATGAATTTCAAAAGTAAAATAAAAAAATTTACTTATAGATTTTGTTGTGTATATAGTTTAGCTGTACTCAAATGCCAATTTTTTGAGTAAATTTCACAACACAACACATACTTTGAAACTATCATAAAACTACAGCTTTTAAAAATTGTATCACAAAACTATAGATTTAGAGTTTTAATATCACAAAACTATAGATTTTATGACTATCACAAAATAATAGATTTTACACCACTTAAATCTATAGTTTTATAATAAATTACCTTTGTAGACCTATAGTTTTGTGATATATTTAGTACTAAATCTATAATTTTGTCATATAGTTTTTTAAATATGTAGTTTTGTGATATATTAAAATACTAAACCTATAGTTTTACGAAACATCTTCTTAAAGTTGTTGTTTTGTGATAGTTTTGTCTAAGTAGGAGTAGTTTTGTGATACATTGAAATTTTAAATATATAATTTTGCGATACAACTTCTAAAATCTGTAGTGGTGTGACAGTTTTTATCAAAGTATGTGTAGTTTTATGAAATTTACTCTAATTTTTTCAAAAAAGAATTATGTGAAGGGAGGGGGGGGGGCAGAGCCCCGGCTAGCCTAGCTGTACCCCCGCTAGTGCCTAAAGAAATAATCCATTAATTAAAAAATAAAAAGATTATAGTATACGGTTAGTTAAGGTATAGACAAAATAATATGGGGCGATAGATATATTTAGTGAGAACTATGTTATGTGTTGGGGCAGGTGGTCGTACTAGAATAGTAAGGGGAGGTTTAGGGGAGGAGATTACTGTAGAGGATCCTCATCCCAGGTTTAGATAGCACATTAAACAAATTATTGCTTCGTTGGGATCCGATAGAAAAATAACGCTGAAACCTGGTAGAGAGCAAAGTATACAATAAATAATTCTGGACAAATTTTACTAAAGCCAGCCGCTTGTACTCAAAGTTCCTTGCATAGCTTGGCTATTCAAGATATCATATTTTCTGTACTTTGATTCATCATAAGATTGTTGGGCTAATGTAACATATGCATAATGTCACCTTATTTGGTCGGAGGTGGTTCATCATTACTAAATTATGTTCCTAGAAATGACTCTTTAAGTCCTTAAATATTCTATTGAATTTTGAGAAATATAGAGCTGATTATATATTAGCTCTTCATAATAGGCGACAATGTTTAGAAATGCATATACACAAGCATAGATAAAATAAGTGTATTTTCTTTTCCACCAAATGATCCATAGTGTCAAAAGCTCATGACCATCTAGAAAGGCCTTAACTGCCATCGCGTACCTAATTACATACACGACGAATTGACGACTATATTGATTCAAAAGATGCAGCGATGGTACCTTGTTGTACTCAGAACAATGACATAGTTGGACATGTGCGTTTATATGCCTGGGAGACAATCGATAAGTGTCTATGCTCAATGTGCCTTCTTTTTGTTGAGCCTAAGAGCTCAGAGTTATAATGAACGGCTTTGTGCATTCCCTGGGGTGCAGCGGCCGGAATCTACTTCCATTATCTAAAAAAAAGTGCCTTCTTGGCTTGCCTCTTCCAAGATATCTAATTTTTGTAATGTGATTCATCATAAGATTTATTGTCAAACTAATGCAGGAGATGCTTAATTTACACCTTATTCGGTCGGTGGTTGATGAGCAGCACACACGGTTTGATTTTACATTGTATCAAGGTTCATTCCTACTAAATCGTGTATTAGACATGACTCTTTAAGTCAATTAGTTTTTCTATTGAAGTTTAAAGAATATATAACTGATACATGCTTAATTTACACATCAATGATATATTTCAAAGTTTGTAAAATTGTAATGGCATGTATCAAATTTGCCTTTTCTTTGAGGATTAATTTGATACATGCCATTACAATTTTACAAACTTTAAAATATGTCATTCGGGCCCATGTGTCATTCATTGCAAGCCTCATCTGTCATTGACACATTAATGGCATATTTTAAAGTTTGTAAAATTGTAATGACATATATCAAATTCGCCCTTCTTTGTAATGGGCACCAATGGTTCCAATGAAAAGTAGTATTAATTATTATGTGTTTGGAGTTGTAACGGCACTTTATGGACATACAGATAGTCTGTTTGCTCAAGTAATAGATAGTACATCGGCTGGAATGGTAAACAAGTATATTGCTAGTATGAAACTCTTTGAGTCCTGCCACACCATGTATATCGAATCTGAAGCAGTAGATGTATGAAGCCGTCATTGTTGAAGATTCTGCTTCAAGCTCTTGCAGTAATCAATTCAAACGAAGTCTAGTACATTGGCATATAGTTATTATAATTATTATTGTCCTGAATATAGGTATGCTAATAAAACGCATTCCATGTGGGAGAGGCAGGAACTTACTCCAGGGTTGGAGCATCTGCTGGCTCTATTTCTTCGTTGTGTGGTTGGCGTAGCTCTAGACGTGCCGAATTTATGTGACCTTGAGCGTTAGTACCATACTGAGTAACAGAGTCAGTCTTTTCTATGCTTATCTCCCGCAGTCCATGTACCTGACAAAATTTAGAGAAATGAACACTTACATGAGTCATGAATTATGTATATTTCTTCTTTATTGAGAAAGAAAAGACTATATTTTCAGCTACCTCTTTCTTCAAAGTTTCATTCTCCTGAGTAACGATGCTGATTTTGTGTTGCAGCTCCATATTCTCGTTGTTTATTATAATCGCCTGGACTTAAACATCTTGGTTACATCAGAATATTGAACAAACAGATTGTGCTCTTAAGTATCTGAATTGTCAAAGATGCATGATATATATCGACAAACCTTCTTACTGGATTTTTCAACTTGGTCAACCATCATTTGTTCCTGGGAACAGGGATGTTAATCACAGATTACTGCTGGCATTCTTCATACCTTTAAATGTCTATATAAATTACCTTTTTCATACCTTTTTTAGTCGAACATTAGTGAGGCTATCTTTCACCTGGTTCTCTAGTGTCTGTAGGTCTTTCCAGTTGATGTCAGAAAGATGATGTCCAAGTAATTGGCTGCAGTAGCTTGTCGATGGTAAGTTATCAATACCATTCATATAAAATGGCATACTTAAATTACATTTTTATAGCATGATTTTTTCCATGAGTTCCTAGGTGTATCATTTACTAGTTAAACCCTTCATTCATTAGCAAACCTTTCTCGGATCATGATGATTGATCTACAGCCAGGTTAAGATCTATTCATCACATCAACGTTAAAACTTAATCTCATACGATTTTATGGAACTTTCATTAGTTTTTCAATCTTGTTTTCTATATAGGTGCGGCATCGTATATGCCAGATGTAAAGCAGGTATAAGAGAAAAACATTGTATCATTAAGTGTCAAATGGAAACTGATGTGGATGCAAATACATTGGAACGCTTGAGTAGGTGTTAGAATACAATTCTAATGACATCATATAGCTACCAACTGGACTCCTAGAAGCAAGATAGTATTTATATTTAATATGCTAAAATTATATGAATGTAGCACATGTATAGTCCGCAGAAATGATTGTTGTATCGGTTTTTAACAGATTTTCATACCTTTGATTCTGTTGCAAGTTGTGTAGTTGCTGTCTCAAGTTCTCAGCCTCCCCTTGCCAAAACTGTTTTGATTAACAGTTCAATTAACATTTTAATGAACAATTCAAAAGGTTACATTTCAAGTAGCTAAAGCTTCAGATTACATATAGTTGTTCTCTTTATGACCCAATATGAATATGTTAAAGGGTAACAAGGTTTATAATTTTCAATGTTAGTAACCTTAGGGACTCTTCCAGGGCATGCCTATCTATTTAGTAAATCTCTGTATGGATAATTTGAACTAGAAATATATATATCTAGCTCAGTTATGTGTTTCTTGATTGATAGATCTCTCAGATGACAACATCTGCTAGAGATGACAATTCTTGATTGAGCTTTATGCCTCTTTGGAAGGAAAAGTAGGTAACATTAAACGAAGTATATATCTGTGGCACGGATTCCTGATGTTGGATATGTCTGCCTAGTGGCTGCTCAGTTTGTAGATTACTCCCTCCATCCAGGATTCATATGCTTATTTGCCAAGCAGTTTTTTCTGCCATTGTTGGACGTATTTAGGTTGGCCTCCTTTGGTGTGCACGTGGCTGCTGGCACGAACGTCATCGGATTGGTCAGTGGGCAGCCCACAGAGCCATGCAGAGTTAATTAGCGCTGGCCATTACAAACAAAATCAAAGCATTAACCATGGAAACGCAGGAGTTACGAGCGACAGTAAAAACACTTGGTCTCCGTGCTGTGGCCTAATATGCCGGTAAAACATGGATGGAGGCAGTATAACACAATTAACACTAAAGGCCACTCAATGTTTTTGAGTCCATAAACCTTTGTGCTCCACTTTGCAACTACCTTTGTCAAAGCTGTTTTCACCTTAAAAGGAATAGCAGTATAAAATTCGTTTAGGAGATGTTACCTCAGATATCTTGGGGGCAGAACAGGTCAATCGAGATTAAGGTGATACCCAAAATTGCAGAGGAAGCTAGCTTGCTTGGTCTAAACACATAATACATGAAGAAAGTGTGGGCTAGGTTAAGGAACGCGACATACAAGTCAAGATTCAAGAATCCCCAAATCCCTATCCAGAAACCAAAAGGTGGGGTAACCCCACAGCCTCCCCCCATCTGATCTCCCCTTTGTTTCGCCACCGCCTGAGCGGGTCGCCGCCAAAGTTGAGCGGACACAAGAAAGGCGACGGCGAGGCCTTCTCTCCCGTTACGGGCCGCGTGGCAGCAAGGAGAGCGACGTCCAGCGCTACATCTTTGTTGGCTGTCCGATTTTGGGATGTGTGGACCTCAAATCTACATGGAGCGCGCGTCGGCCAGGCACCCACGGTGCCAGGAGTGGGCCCTACTCCTGTTGTGGATGCTACCATTCAGCCTCCTCGCACCGGCAGCAGCCTCATCGGTGTCGTTGTGGCGCCTTCCCTGTCACCATCCTCCCCCCCCCCCCGGCGCTTCTGTCATCCTCTCGGCGTTCGAAGAACCATCACTTATCCCCGTCATCATCTCTGGAGTTGGCTCGATGCACAAGGGCGCCGAGGGCTCCTACGGTGACGAAACCCAGGCCATGCTGCTTGCTGTTCGCTAGTGCCCCCCCCCCCAACCTTTAGCCACTGTTTTTTCACTGTGGATGAGAGCTTTGCCACCGATCCCCCTCAAAGCAAACTTGCAAGTGGGGTTGGCAGAAAAAGAGCCACGGGCTGGCTCAGCCATAAGCAAATACACTTGTACTGCTGGTTTGTTGCTTGTCCCGGTAGCACTTGAGCTCTTTGATGCAGGGCGTTGAGCGGAAGTCTTTGCAGCGATGATGCCATAGGTGCCATTTCCTCTTGAGACGTTGTGTAGGTGCCCTTGTTTCACCAATTCAAAAACTACAGCTTAAAAGCCATATTTAGCGGGCTGCTAGATTGGGCAATGTCAACACTCATGATGTTGCAACCTCCACACGCTGTGTAGGTGCCCTTGTTTCACCAATTCAAAAACTACGGCTTAAAAGCCATATTTAGCGGGCTGCTAGATTGGGCAATGTCAACACTCATGATGTTGCAACCTCCGTGGAGGCATTCCTTTAGAGCAACGGCTTGGGGTAGCTTGGTTCGGTACAAGCTTCATGTCGTACCTTATTTCTAAGATACACTGTGCACCACGTATCAGTTTTTAGATCAGTAGCTGATACGCAATAACACATCAGAAAGTATATCAAAAGCACACTTCGAATAAAAGGATATATCTGATACTAGACCTTTAGCGGCAACTCGGTGAAAATTAAAACAATCCATAACCAATTGACCAGCTAGAGGTGAAGCAAACAGCGGAAAGCATAGCCCAAAGCCACAAGCAAACTTGGGAAGCAGAACGAAAACACAGCACGTCGTCGTCTTCTACGAATCTTCTCTGCCTAAAACCACAGCTGCAAACTATGAGTACATAAAGTACTCAGCAAGCTCTAACACTAAGCAGGGGTATATATAGATGCACATTTGACTGTAGCAAAAATTAGGCTAAAAGATTTCCTTTTCACAGAAAGCCAGTTTTATGCAGGGTTCACTACAGAAGCTTTGAAAAAGAGAGTACAAGATATTTCCTGTCCATATTTTAGTAGGTTGGTCCTGGGGGAGATGTTAATCAATCTCGCCAGTACCCAAGTTTTAGTCAGAGAGCCGGCACGTAACCGTTCTGTCCCCTGACACACAGTCTTCACTTTCCAAAACACGGGCGCCTACACCCACTCACACCAACAAAGATAATAATGAGACTAGTCAAAGTGAGCCCAAGCTGTAGTGTGTCAATACTATGACAATGACCATTTCGGATGGATTATACACTCTGCAGAGGTTGTACATTGTACCGACAGGCTATGCTCCTTTTGATCAACAGAGTTGCATAACGTTCACTCCAACGCACGTCAAGGTGTCCACAAAGTCCGCCTCAAGATACTAACAGGGGTCATCCCTTAGAGGTTTTGCCTGCCCCCAATGACGCGATAGCACATTCTTATAGCCAGACCGTGGGTCTAGATCATCCACGTCCTCTCTTTGAGACCCCACACAGACATGTAATTATGAAAACCAGAGGGCTATACCTGTGGGCAATACGATCTTATGACGCAGGCTATTGCTGTAATCGAAGACCGGACCGTGAGTATCTCACGTCTGCTCTTGCGACTTATGTACCAATCGACCGTCTTAGGGATCAAGGTGGACGACCAAGGGGGTGGAGTGAGTCCCGCCCAGACAGGTTTTGTGGTTGCACGAAATCACTACGTTGAGGTTTGATGAACCAATCCTTATACGGCAGGGGCGACGCTTGTCCACGGCAGGTGGACCATACCGAAGCTTAACACCTATCACATCACCTTCACAAAAGGTTGCCCCACAACCAGAAAACACCCTTCTTCACCTAGCATCAGTTGCACTATCACCCTTCCCACTTTATTTTACACACACCACCAAACTCATTTTAACATATTTCATAAGATGATTGGTGTATGGTGTGACGATGCACCGCATCGCGTAAAGGGTCCTAAGCAATCTACTATCAAGCCAACTTTTCGTTCGTTAAAGGCTAACGAAGAAAATCCTATGGTTAACAAAGGGGTGTTATCAATGGTAACAAGGTAGTATTCATATTTAATGAGAGTAAGCAACTGAAATAAATATAAATACATGTACAGCAAGTAGGTCTGTAACTACACAATGTTTTGAACATATAAGTAGGAACATGCAAGCATACGGGTCTATAGGTGCATAGCGAAAACTAGGAGCAAGATGGTCAAGAGGTTAGGACTTGCTTGAAAATCCTTAATCTATAGACTTGTCTTCTCGATAATCTTCGAGTCTGAGTCTTGAATCGCAAGCTTGATGTTGGAATCTTCGGCTTTTCCTCTTGCATCAGCTCTTCTGTCTTCCCTCAGAGTCCAGCTCTTCCTTGAACTTGGTGTTGTCTATATGATAGATTATGCCTAATAAAACTATCGTAAAAAGAAACAAGGCTCGAGAAGAATCGATAAGATCCAATTAAATTTCGAATAAGAACCAAATAAACTCCACAAGGGAATCAAAGGTACATTATGCATGATGCGATAGCTATCTTAATTGTGACATCCCGAAGTTTAGAACAAGTTTAAAAATGCGTAATTCAAAATTTTTCTAACCTTCACCCTAACATTTTTCTTTTCACTTCTCATCTCTTCTTTTCTCTCCTATTTCAAAAGGCAAAAACCTCACAAAATTAAAACTTATCTAAATTGAAGATTGCAAAATATTAAAATTTGAAGTGTGACAAGTGATTGACCGCGTTTTGTTCCCTTTTCTTTCATTTATTTTCCTGTGTTCTTTTGAATTTCAAACTTAATTCAATCCTTTAGTTCTAAATCCGACAGACTTCTTTGAAATTTGAAATTCATTCAACTCTTTCGAACCCAGTACTTGTGAATTCCTGTCTTATCAAATCCCTTGAATTCCAAACCCGCCTAATTCTCTTGAGACTTATTTACTTCATTCAAATTAATTTACCCCATTCAAATAGCCATTTATCTTCCGATTTCCATATAATTAAATCTATTCAGAATTTGAGAATGATTCCAAAACGAAAGTTGTTCATCCTGAAAAGTTCTTCGACCCTGCAAAATTTCACATTTATTGGAGCTCGGCAAGTTGACCTTTTGAGGGAAAAACAGAAGCTGCTGCTGAAAATAGAAAAATAGAAAAAAGGAAAGAGAATCCGGCGGGCCCCACTCGTCAGCGACTATCTCCTTCCCCCCTGTCTTCTTCCTCGCGCCGCTTAGCCAGCACGACCGCGCGGGTGCTGCCACGCGCCCTGCCTCGCGCAGCTCAGGCGCTTTTCGCCGCTGCTGCGTGCGTGGACACGCGCCGCCTGCGCGCAGTGAAGTCGACCCTCGATTTCGCCCCTTCCACCCCGAGCCGCCTCCGCCTCACCGGTGCCCTGACGTCGTGAAGTCGGCCGCCACCGCAATTCGTGCCCTCCGGCGAGCTGCTCCCCACCTGGCGTCGCGTACACCCCCGCCACGGCCTCATTTTCCTCTGAGGCCGGCCAATTTGTGCGAAATGCGGACGGAGCCGAGCACCGTTGCGCACCACCGGGACGCACCGCCTCCTGTCGATGCCGGCTCAGGACAGCGCCTCCCCAGCTCCTTCGAAGCCTCGACGAGCTCCACCGCGCAGCCCTCTAGCTCCTATGCCGGAGTCCCATGGTCGCTCGGCATCCCTGCAGCCTGGCGCCGCGCGCCTCCTGCCGTGCCGCCCCTCCTCTCTGTCACCGGCGTTTTGCGTCGCCTCCCCGGCCCCATCACGTCCGCGAGCAGGTCCACCGTGACGTCGTCTAGCTCCTCCGCCGAAGCCCCTCCACGGCGAGGCCGTGGATAGGCCCTGAATCGGTGACCTCAAGTCAAGGACAGGGGCCCAACTCAATTAGGGGAGAAATGGGGGATTTCTTGGTAATGTTCTCTTTACAGAAAAGCCCCTCAAATTTGCGCATAAAGTATTAGGTTCAGTAATTCTTACACATAAGGCCCTACGTCCAGCACATCTACACATGAACCCAGAGCTTCCCGCTTTTGCAAATAGGCATGTAATACTCCTAGTAAACCCGTTTAGATCTTTGTTCTCATGCGTTTAGAATGGCATGTGCCAC
>BCLH01001138.1:0-17571 GCA_001602315.1 Zoysia pacifica
GCATGCTTAGGCACAGTAAAAGGGAAAAAAGAAAATTTAAAAATAAAGAAAAAATAAAAATAGTTCTTAATAGATCAAATTCTAATAGTAAAATTTTATTGTTCTAATGGTGAAAATAAAATGTTCCAACAGTAAATATAAATTGTTCCAATATTAAAATCAATTATTTTAATAATAATATTTAATTATTCTAATTATTTCAGTGTAGTAAAGTGAAAAAGGAATTTTTTAAAATGTAAAAAAATAAAATATAGAAAATGAAAAGGAAAAAATAAAAAGTAAAAAAATTAGATGAGAAGAAAGTAAAATATAAAAATAGAAAATGAAAAATTAGGTTATAAAATAATTTGGGATATTAATTGGGCTGAAATATTGGGCCGAATTGACCAAAGCGTTGCAGCCTAAGCGAATTGGCGGAGGGAGGCTTCCTTCCGCGTACGCGGAAGGGAAGATTCCCGGTGCCCAGTGTTGGTTTACTGTAGTACTTTGATTAATTTTTTCAGATTTCAAATTTTCATTTTGGAGTGCTTTTCGATTGGTTTTTTACAATTTTCATGGTTTTTAAGAACACCAATTTGCATGTTTCCATGATTCAATCAGTAAGCCAAACCCTGGCTTACAGCCGACTTGCTAATGTCATTAGATTGTCTCCTGATCAATGAGTTGGGGGCTTAGTTGCCTTGTCCGTGGCAGTGCGCTTGTTCTCCGACTTGCTGGTGCCCTTAGACTTGCTTGCAGCCTGGCCAAACATGCCTGGTGCAGGCAGCACGGGTAGTTACCGTGTCCGTGGCAGTGCGCTTGTTCCGATAGAAGCGGTGGTTTGCACCCTACATATCACCGCAGCGCACCTCAAGTCACTCCCTGCACGTTCGGAAAGCCACGTAGTTATTTGTGTATAGAAAGCGCAATCGAAAATTGAGATATATGAGAGGCATGTATGGCATGAAAAAACAAACCAAATACTCCAAACCATCCGAGATAGCAGCTCCTGACAGCACTATTAGTTAGGTCACTAAAACGACTACGTATTGACAAACACAAAAAATTTATAACCTTTGACCATTTGTCATATTTAAAAATTTCAAAATATACGACAATAATTTAGAAATAAGATGAATAGTTGATGCCAACAATATTTTAGGAAAGAAGAATATATTGAGGCGAGAGTAATTATTGTTCCGCCTGAGTCGCACCATCGTACTGCTCGTCAAACCTAGCGAAAATCCAGAAGCCTGCGTTGGAATTGGCCCATTGTACAGCCCATTCAAAGTTCAAAACTATGCACAGATTTACTACCACACCGCTAATCCAACGAGAGTTCGACAGGTTTAATTGGAGTTCCCTCGCAATCAAAGGAAATTGGAAAATTCCTGACAGATGCAATCCAACATGCTCGTCGCATGCACGAAACGCGTATATCGCGTGATGAATTGTCACTTCTGCATGGGTAGGGATCTTCTGAGAAGTACTCTGTATTTAATTTTTGCTCTGTGAATTTTTTTTAAAATGTTATTTTATTCTTAATTGATTTATTTTTGTCGTTTTCTATATAATTTATCTTCATTTTTTGTATTATTAATAATTACAGATGCTTCGAAGAGCGTGCGTGAGACAATGAGCAAGGTAAGTGGCGTGAGACGATGAGCAACGTGAAAGTGCAGACTAAATAGAATGTAAAAATGTTGTATGTCGGATGCGATCACACCGGCACTAAAGCATCGGATCCCATTAGAACTCTGAAATTAAGCGTACTTGGGCGAAAGTAGTAGGATAGATGACCTCTGGAAAGTCTTCGTGTTGCATCTTTTTTTCTCTGTTTTTTTATTCCTAATTCCTTTATTTTGTTTTTTTATTTAATTCATCTTTATTTTACCATTTTTGTCGTTTTCTATATAATTTATCTTCATTTTTTTGTATTATTAATAATTACAGATGCTTCGAAGAGCGTGCGTGAGACAATGAGCAAGGTAAGTGGCGTGAGACGATGAGCAACGTAAAAGTGCAGACTAAATAGAATGTAAAAATGTTGTATGTCGGATGCGATCACACCGGCACTAAAGCATCGGATCCCATTAGAACTCTGAAATTAAGCGTACTTGGGCGAAAGTAGTAGGATAGATGACCTCCTGGAAAGTCTTCGTGTTGCATCTTTTTTTCTCTGTTTTTTTATTCCTAATTCCTTTATTTTGTTTTTTTATTTAATTCATCTTTATTTTACATTATTAATAATTATATATGCTCCAAAGAGCGTGCGTGAGACAATAAGCAACGTAAGAGTGCAGACTAAATAAAACGAGAACATGTTGCATGTCAAATGCGATCATACCAGAACTAAAACTCTGAATCCTATTAGAACTCTAAAGTTAAGCGTGCATGGGCGAGATCAGTACAAGAATGGGTGACCTCGGAAGTCTTCGTGTTGCATCTTTTTTTTTCTCTGTGGATTTTTATTTAATTTATTTTTAAATGTTATTTTTATTCCCAATTTATTTATTTTAGTATTTTTTATTAAATGTATCTTTATTTTTTGTATTATTAATAATTACGAATGCTACGAAGAGCGCGTGTGAGACAATGAGCAACGTGAGAATGCAGACTAACTAGAACAAAAAAAGTTGTATTTGAGATACGATCGTCCCAGCACCAAAGCACCAGATTCCATCAGAACTCCGAAGTTAAGTGAGCTTGGGCTAGAGTAGTCCTAGAATGGGTGACCTTTAGGAAGTTCTTGTGTTGTATCTTTTTTTTCTCTGCAGATTTTTATTTAATTCATTTTTAAAAAGTTATTTTATTCCCAATTTATTTATTTTGGTCCTTTTTTATTTAATACATGTTTATTTTTTGTATTAGTAATAATTAAAGATGCTTCGAAGAGCGTGCGTGAGACAATGAGCAACGTGAGAGTGCACAATAAATAGAACTAGAATTTGTTGTATATCGGATGCGATCACAACAGCACCAAAGCATTGGATCCCATCGAAACTCTGAAGTTAAGTGTGCTTGAGCGAGAGTAGTACTAGGAGGGGTGACCTCAAGAGAAGTCCTCGTGTTGCATTTTATTTTTTCTTGGTAGGTTTTTATTTAATTTATTTTTAAAATGTTTTTTATTCACAATTTATTTATTTTGGTCTTTTTTATTTAATTCATCTTTATTTTTTATATTATGAATAATTACGAATGCTTCGAAGAGCGTGCGTGAGACAATGAGCAACGTGAGAGTGTAGACTAAATAAAAGGAGAACATGTTGTATGTCGGATATGATCATACTAGCACTAAAGCACCAGATCTCTTAAGAACTCTAAAGTTAAGCGTGCTTAAGCGAGAGTAGTACTAGGATGAGTGACCTCATGCAAAGTCCTCGTGTTGCATTCTTTTTTTCTATTAATTGTTATTAATTTATTTTTGAAAAGTTATTTTATTCCTAATTTATTTATTTGGGTCATTTTTTATTTATTTTATCTTTATTTTTTGTATTATTAATAATTACATATGCTTTGAAGAGCGTGCCTGAGACGTCGGATGCGATCACACCAGCACTAAAGCATCGGGTCATATCAAAACTCCGAAATTAAGCGTACTTGGGCGAGAATAGTACTAGGATGGGTGACCTCTCGAGAAGTCCTCGTGTTGCAACTTTTTTTTCTCTGTTGATTTTTATTTAATTTATTTTATAAAAGATATTTTATTCCCAGTTTATTTATTTTTATTTTTTTCTTTAATTCATATTTATTTTTTATTATTAATAATTACAGATGCTTCGAAGAGCGTGCGTGAGATAATGTAACGCGAGAGTGCAGACTAAATAGAACGAGAACATGTTGTATATCGGATGCGATCGTACGAGCACTAAAGCATCAGATTCTATCAGAACTCTGAAGTTAAGCGTGTTTGGGCGAGAGTAGTACTAGATGGGTGACCTCCTGGGATGTTCTCGTGTTGCATCCTTTTTTCTGTAGATATTTATTTATTTATTTAAAGTTGTTTTATTCCCAATTTATTTATTTTAGTCATTTTTATTTAATTCATCTTTATATTTCTTATTATAACTAATTATATACGAATGTTTCGAAGAGCGTGCGTGAGACAATGAGCAACGTGAGAGTGTAGAGTAAATAGAACGAGAACATGTATATTACATGCGATCATACCAGCACTAAAGCACCAGATCCCTTAAGAACTCGGAAGTTAAGCGTGCTTGATCGAGAGTTATACTAGGATGAGTGACCTCGTCGAAAGTCCTCATGTTGCATCTTTTTTTTCTCTGTGGATTTTTATTTATATTTTTGAAAAGTTATTTTATTCCTAGTTTATTTATTTTGGTCTTTTTTATTTAAATCATTTTTATTTTTTATATTATTAGTAATTACGGATGCTTCAAAGAGCGTGCGCGAGACAATGTGCAGCATGAGAGTGCAGACTGAATAGAACGAGAACATGTTGTATGTTGGATGCGTTCATAACAGCAATAAAGCCCCGAATCTCATCAGAACTTTGAAGTTAATGGTGCTAGGGCGAGAGTAGTAATAGGATGAGTGACCTCATGAGAAGTTCTCATATTGCATCCTTTTTTCACTCTATAGATTTTTATTTATTTTTTAAAATTTTTTTATTCCCAATTTATTTATTTTGATCCTTTTTTATTTAATTCATCTTTATTTTTGTAATATTAATAATTACGGATGCTTCGAAGAGCGTGCATGAGACGATGAGCAACGTGAGAGTGCGGACTAAAAAAATTAGAACGTGTTGTATGTCGGATGCGATTATGTCAACACTAAAGCACCAGATCCCATCAAAACACGTGTCGCATCCTTTTTCTCTGTGAATTTGATTTAATTTATGTTTAAAAGTTATTTTATTTCCAAATTATTTATTTTAGTCATTTTATATTTAATTCATCTTTAGTTTTTGTATTATTAATAATTACAGATGATTCGAGGAGCGTGCGTGAGACAATGAGCAACGTGAATGCAGACTAAAAAGAATTAGAACGTGTTGTATGTCAGATGCGATTATGTCAGCACTAAAGCACCGGATCCCATCAAAACTCTGAAGTTAAGCGTGCTTGGCAGAGAGTAGTACTAGGATGGGTGGAAGTCCTCGTGTTCCATCCTTTCTTTCTCTGTGGATTTGTTTTTTAATTTTTTTAAATCATTTTATTTCCAATTTATTTATTTTAGTGGTTTTCTACTTAATTCATATTTATTTTTTGTATTATTAATAATTTGGATGCTCCGTAGAGTGTGCATGAGACAATGAGCAACGTGAGAGTGCAGACTAAATAGAATAAGAACGTGTTGTACGTTGGATGCGATCATACCGGCACTAAAGCACCGAATCCCAGCAAAACTTTGAAATTAAACGTGTTTGGGCGACAGTAGTATTTGGATGGGTGACCTCATAGAAAGTCCTCGTTTGCATCTTTTTTTCTCTGTGGATTTATATTTAATTTATTTTTAAGTTATTTATTTCTAATTTATTTATTTTAATCATTTTCTATTTAATTCATCATTATTTTTTGTATTCTTAATAATTACGGATGTTCCAAAAAGTGTGCATGAGACAATGAGCAACGTAAGAGTGCAAATTAAGGCCTCATTTGGTAGGGTTCCGTCTACTTCAAAAACGGCTTCGGCTCTTGCTTCTTTAAAAAAGAGACTTCTCTAGCTTCGGCTCTGGCTCATCTGAAAATGTTTTGCTAAAACGTTTTCTCCTATAGCTTCTCCTAAAAATATGTAGTAATTAACAATAATGAGTGGCAACGTCAACGGAGAAAGCTGGTGAAGCTACCTTTTGGTGGCTCCCTGCTTCTTTTATTATTTTCATACGGTTTCACCCTTAAAACAAGAAAAAATAGCTCTCTTATACATAGTTTGGTATGACTTCACCTGAAATCAACGAAGAAGCCCGTGAAGAAGCTCTACCAAACGAGGCCTAAATATAATGAAAATGTGTTGTATATCAAATATGATTACTAGCACTAAAGTATGGGATCCCATCAACCATCGCCCGCCACCACTAGTACCGCGTGACCGCGTCAACCCCCCAAATTCACGGGAGGAGGCAGGATTTAGTTCGGCGGGTCACCAGCAAGGTTAACAAAACCTGCCAAACCGAACCGGTTTTCGTGAAAACCGGTCCGGTCCGGTTTGGCCGGTTGGCCGGTTTTTGTTTTCAATTTTTTTTGAATTTTAAAAATTTGACAGATTTTGAAAAAAATATGTAAAAAAAACTAGGTGAAAAATGATGAATTTTGGTGGAATCAGTTTTTAAAAATTTGGAGATTTAGGTGCCAAAAAAATCACTAAATTAAATATGAAAAAAAATATATAAGGTAACCTTATCTCCTCCCTGGACTCCAGAACCAACCATTTCCACCCGTGAGTCTCTAGTCCGTCATCCGCGAGCTGTCGAGCGCCAACCGCTGTCACCAACGTCGGAACCGGTCAGAGGAGGCGACTAGCCGGCCGGCTGCAGCTGCTAACCGGAGCCCCGCGCCATCCGCATGGCCTTGCAGTAAGTCGGCCGTCAGAGCGGGTAGCCGGCCAGCAAGGCGGCTAGCCGGACGGCTTCACTGGTGAGCCAACGCGTCCGGCTGACTGACCGAGAGAAGCGGCAAGCCGTCCAGGTAGCCCGGCTAGCCGGCAGATCTAGCTGATTTTTGACCAGTGTGTGTGTTTGGTCATTTAGAGGTGATTTAGTTCAAATTTTTTCCATTTGTTTGAACCTTTTGAACATGTATGCTTATTTCCATAGCTTTGTTCAACGTACGAATGGCGGGTCAGTCGGATTCGATGTGGGAACAAGGGGAGAACGTGTACTCCAGGTTTCGTTGCAAATATTGCAAGAGCGTGAAGAAAGAGGGTGATGCTACATGATTTAAACAATATTTGGCACATCGTGGTGGCAATGTGATGGGTTGTCCTCATATTTTCACGGAGGTGCGGGACTATTTTCATCGGAAGCTTGATAGGACAGCCGAGCGGAAGAAAGACCGAGCTAGACAGGCCCTAAGACATCAGGAGATTGTAGGTGAGGGCAATGTGAATGTGGAGAATGATGAGGAGCTGTAGGCTGCTATGAGGCTATCTACAGAGGAGGAGGAAATTTAGCAGCGACAATGTATGTATGGTGGTCAGTTCGAGCAATGTGTTGATGGTTTCTCAGGTGTAGGTAATTTCTCTCAAGGTGGTGGTGATTTCGCTCAAGGTGGTGATGGGTCTGGATTGTTTGGCATGATGAGAAGGTCAATATCACAAAAGTCAAGTGGCAAAAAATGAGTTTAAACTAGGATAAATACTGGTCTATGGATGGCAAAGAGCAAGCTAGCAAAGTCAGCAATTGGAAAAGCATGGTCCAAATTTTTTCACACAGAAGCCATCTTTGGTAAGAAGACAGATAATCCGTACTTCATTAGCGTAATCAAGGAGACACATAGATGGGGTATGTTATTTTCATTTGTTTCACTATGTTTACAGTATATTTCCACATATTTATCTCATGTTTTATTATGTTTGCAGGTGAGGGCGTGGCAAGCCTAACTGGCAGAGAAATAGATGACACATATCTTGATCAAAACGAGAAAGTCATTAAGAAGCAATTTGAGAAATTCAAGCTACACTAGCCGACCCATGGTGCTACTATCATGTGTGACTCTTGGAATGGGCTAACCAGAATGAGCTTGATAAATTTTATAATCTATTGTAACGGTGTCATATTTTTTCACAAGTCATTTAATATTACTCGGAATAGCCAGTCAGCAGAGTTCATTTTCAACGTATGTCCATAAGTTACTTGCATGTCATCATTCATTTGCACCACTATCATATTGATCGATGGCATGTTCTTGTGCAGAAAATCAACAAAGTGTGCATTGATATTAGTTCAGAGCATATTATGCAGATTATTACGGATAATAGTTCCAACTACAAAAAAGCATGCAAGCACCTCAGAAACAAGTATAATCATATTGTTTGCTAACCATATGTGACACATACAACCAACTTGATGCTAAAGACTATTGGTGAGTTTCTAGAACACAAAGCTGTGATAGAATTTGCTCGCAAAATTTTTTGTTGGTTGTACAATCATAATTAACTACACTACATGATGACGCATGCTATTGGTGGTGAGTTGGTGAGATGGAATGCAACATGTTTTGGCATCAACTATATATTTTTTGAGAGTATGCATCATCAAAGAGACAAGTTTATAGCATAGATGGGTTCTCAAACTTTCTTAGAAAGTCAATTTGCCAACACTGATGAGGGAAGACATGCACACCCATGCCTATCTACCATGTTATGGTGAGACACAATAAAGTATGTGGTTGATGCCGTGCAACCATTGTATGTATTACTTCAATTTTCTAATCAAGACAAGACCTCGAACTTAAGTGAAGTTCTTATAAGATATTATCTGTTAAAAATTGAGTATCAAACTCTTTTTCACAATGATGAGGGAGAGGTCGAGAGGTACACGAGGTTATCAATCATCAGATGCATAATATTTGTAATGACACATTTGTGAATCCAGGTAAAATGTATTTACCAACATAAGCACTTATGCATTTTAGTAATGATTCTTATGTATCTAATTATTGTTATATGTGTAGCTAGAGCGTTGAACCCAAGGGCACACTATGCATACGAGATGAATCAAAATATGTTGAATGATCTTCGAGATGCATTTTCAATTATGACATCCACTGACGTGTTTTCAGGCTCTGTAGGAGCGGAAATTTAGAGAAGAAAACAAGGTGCATTTGCCATTGACTTGGCCAGCAGAATGGCAGTGGATCAAAAGACTTCACCTGCTCAATGGTGGCAGATGTTTAGTAGTGAGACACCAAATCTTCAGAAGCTTGCTTTGCGCTTAGCGTCCCGGTGCACATCATTAAGTAGATGCGAGTGTAATTGGAGTACATTCGCATTAGTCCACACAAAAGTGCGCAACAGACTCCGCAACAGACTCTCTCGTGCTAAATTGAATAAGTTAGTGTATGTCAACTACAATTTTCTAATAAAGATACGGGATGCTGGATTCACATATAAACCTCCAGAAGCTGATCTGTTTGATCGTCTCATGGAGCTATTTTTGTATGATTCTTCTTATCCAATTAGCGATTAGATGAAACATGCAAGATCAAATGCTGATCCTCTTTTTGATGAAGAGGACATGGAGAGTGACACTTCTCTGCCATCTTGTCTTAGCTAAAAGACGGTTGCTATAGTTGTCTCGTGCTTCAACGATATCTCAATGAGCAGAACAAAATGTGAGTGACACTCACATAGGAAAGAGAAAGCACCAGAATAAAAGAAAAAAGAAGGGTGCAAAAAAGAAAAGGAGTACGAGTAAAGGCAAAGGCAAATGCAAAGACAAAGGAAAATGTAAAGGGAGAGGAAAAGGTAGGGAAGTGGGTAGCGACAACTCCACAAATTCTGGAGATGCCAGACGAAGCCCACCTTACAAGGAGTCTAATAACAACAGCTCCCGAACAGATTCTAGAGATCCATCAGGTGATGTGGATGTGGTTCCTAACTTCCAGCCATCAGAAACTACTATCATTTCACAGATAACCATATCTTCACATCATATGACTAATTTTAACTTTTTTCTCTTACACTTTGCTTCTTTTGCAAGTGAGACAGACTTTACCTATGCTACACAGGATCAAGACCATGACGCTCCACAGTCACAGAGGACCATAATAGAGGATAGACAACATCAATATGATCATTACTATTCTGAAATAGACAGTGATACCTACTACAACCAAGGTTTTGAATACTATAATTATCTTTTGAGTAGTCGTAAGACACAACCACCGATCACATGGGTGTACCAATGACAGAATCCAGAATTTTATCACATGTTGCACTTACAATAGGAGACAACTGTCGCTTGCTCGTCACTAGAGAAATTCAAATATCTTTTGAGTAGTCGTAAGACACAACCACCGATCACATGGGTGTACCAATGACAGAATCCAGAATTTTATCACATATTGCACTTACAATAGGAGACAATTGTCGCTTGCTCGTCACTAGAGAAATTCAAATCATGTCAAGTGATGAGTGCGATAAGGCGTATTTTGATTTAAATACAATCCCAATGTAGAGTGAGAACTTGTAACATTTTAGGCTCGAAATACGGCTCCAGACCCGCTCGCATGCCCTGCGGGTCCCACCTCGCAAAATAACTGCTTACGCTTTCGTCCTCGCTTCTCGTAAAAGGGTTAACCTAAGTTATTATTGCATTCTAAAGCTAGGTTTTTTAATTAGTCTCCACCTCCTCACATAGCCAATACGGGACTAAACCCACGCGGCTAGTGTTTTCCTCACTGCTACAGTAGTCATGCTACAATACTGCTACATTACTGGCTTTTTCTGAAATACTGCATTCTCTCCCCTTTTAAGACTCAACGTTCTCGTTGAGAAGTAGATCAATTTACCCTTTCAGGATAGATGTATTCCAATTGCACCGCTAAATTCCTTATGATTAAATTTACAAAATAACATGTCACTTGACTATACTTTAATGTTTAAAATATTATTATGACACGTGAGTCCATATCATACTGATAACATTGACAACTAAAGATATGGAAGCAATTCAAACATCATTTTCATACCAACAATTTGGTTATATTAAAATTTTGGTAAGGTTATGATTCAAATGTTGTTATATTGCTAATGGTTTGGCATCAACCACAATTTGATTAACTTCAAATTTTAGTAAAGCACGTGAGTGATGAACCAAACAGCCCCCAACCTTCCAAAATGTGAAGAGCAATGACACGTGGGTCCATATCATACTGATAACATTGACAACTAAAGATATGAAAACAATTGAAACATCATTTTCATACCAACAATTTGGTTATGATTTCAAAAAAAAAAATTGGTTATATGAATTTTTTTTCAAGGTTATGATTCAAATGTTGTTATATTGCCAATGGTTTGGCATCATCCACAATTTGATAACTTCAAATTTTAGTAAAGCTCGTGAGTGATGAACCAAACAGCCCCCAACCTTCCAAAATGTGAAGAGCAAGAAGAGTCTGTACATTACACCAGGAGAAAACAACGATGCTCGCCACCGTGGTTATCAGTGTAACAGGCAAATACGACACTGGATTTGATTACAATTGCAAAAGAATAAATCCCTAACCGATCTGTACTTGCTAATATTTCAACTGTATACACTGAAGCAGTACATACTCTGGAGTGTGCAAGATATAATTTAGTTTAATTTGATAAATAAAAAATTGACATCATCTTCTAGTCCAGGTGACATATCACTTCCTGCACAGGGGATGTCATAGCCTCCAAATTTGCCACAAACATTGCAGATCAGGCTGCGCTACACAGTTACCATGGGCCAGAAGAAACACCGAAAATCTGAATCTCTCTACAGGAAAGAATTCCAAAAATTTGGGCATTATGTGCCTGCAAAAGAATATCATCAAATGCATCGACAGACTTTGGATGAAGGTCCTCTTAGTTGCAGTCCAGACCACATTCCTCCAGCAGAGGGCCATCGCTCTTTGCGAGGAATGGATCAATACGAACCCATAGGAGGGAGAAGATTGAGGCCAGGAGGATGGACCAGACAATTACAATTGTCGGCGTCCTGTTCTGCCTTCCCACCAAACCCTTGAGGAATGGATACAGATGGATAATAACCCAGAATGCAAAGAAGAGCTTCCCAAAGAGAGGCCCCCATGACTCATACCCATTGTTAATCGCATTGGAGATTCCAGCAATGACTCCAATGAAGTTCAATAGGAGTAGAGTAGTTGGAGGAATCAGCAAGGTGGTCCATTTGAATGTGTACAGCTCTGAGAACTCTTCATCATCCCCAGCCTTTGATGTCACAGTGAAGCTGGTATCGATACCGGCAAGAACCTTAAGAAGTCCTTGGAAGATAGCAAAGAGATGCGAAGAAACACCTCCAATAACCCAGAACTGCTCATTCCTCCACCAGTCATCAATGGCCACGCCACTCCATCTCATTTCAAGGATGCCAGTGACAGCAATGCAGATGAAAAGTGCCATGAACCATATACTGGCAACATTCGTAAGCTGCAAGTTAAATAACAATAATGGTAAGCTTCAGCAGTAAAACCAGAAGAACCCCGTTATTATTGGTAAGTAAATACTTTTTACCTCTGGTGTGATAAATTTCCCTGTGAGCAAGCATATAGCGGGCAAGGTACAGTATGCCAAGAGCGGAACAGATGTCCAGGGATATACAATAGAGTTGATATAAGAAAACCTCTCCAAGAATTTCAGACCCCCACCATACCCATACCAAAGTGGGCAGTGTTTGCTGAAGAATATCTCAACAGAACCGAGAGCCCAACGAAGGACTTGGTGAAGACGATCAGAAAGATTCAGAGGAGCAGAACCTTTGAATGCAGGCCGCTTCGGGATGCAGTAAATAGACCGCCAACCATGACAGTGCATTTTAAATCCAGTTAAGATATCTTCTGTAATTGATCCATAAATCCAGCCAATCTGCAAGCAAACATGATCTACTTGGTAAAATATATTAATTATCATCATTGAAAGCTTTTAATCAAGTATTGGTATTATACTGATATAAAGAAACGCAGCTCTCCCATGTATCCGACAAAAAAAAAAAAAGTATTGGTCTCATACTATACCTCTTTTCCCCAGTCTGTTTTGTCTTCATAACCGCAGCTAATAACATGTATAGCTTCCTTTAGTAGGGAAGCTGGACTTGCACTCTTCAGGGTCCCACCATTCTCAAGAAGTGTTGATGCAACAAAAACGGAAGACTGCCCAAATTTCTTTTCTAGCTTCTGCTGATTAACAATTCCAGCCTTTTCATTTTCAGCATCTGGTGGAGAACAGAATTCATGAGTGCTAAATAAAGCAAAATTATTTTTCAACCTTGTGAGACCATGAAAGAGAGCCAAGTTAACAAGGAATTGTTGTGAAAGAGCACAGTTCTGATTTTGTAATATTACCTGGAATACCTTCCTCAATTTCACCCAGAGCATATGCAGGAGATGGATTTTCTGCTTTTTTGAAAAACAGTCTTTTCTTCTTCTCTGGCTTTGATTTATTTGTTTTCTTCTTCTTCCTGTCACTACAGCAGCAGCACAAACACCATTTGGGCCAGCAGTTGCAAGTTCTAGATGGGGGCTTCTTTGTTTTGGGAGCATCATAGCCATACAGTGCCTGACGTCTAAAGACACATCCAGTACCGACATAGATGGGTCCTTGAATACCATCCAAACCTTTCATGTTTATCTGTACAATCCAAGTGTTAGGAAACCTATGCAGACTAAGAACAATGATATAATAAGCCAAAAATTCTGAAAAAAGAGCTGGATCTTACATCAAAAAAGACAACGTTCCTGTTAGCGTATCGATCGTGCCGATCAATACCATCAAACCTCTGAGGGAACTGCACATAGCAAACTTTCTTCCCCACCAGAGGATCCATCATGAAACACATAGCTTCTTTTATAGCCTTGCTATTGTTAACGTAGTGATCACAATCCAAGTTCAATAGGTATGAAGCATTTGACAATACAGCAGAGACACGAACCTATAAAATAACAATAAAAAGAAAGATAGCAAAGCATCAATCACATGGTACTGTGTGGTGACAGGACAAAGGTACACGACACCATGTGCAGAGTTGTTACCAAAGCATTCATCGCACCAGCCTTCTTGTGATGGTTGTAGCCTGGTCTCTTTTCTCTTGAGACATAAACCAGGCGAGGCAGTTCATTTCCATCCACATCATGACCACCACTTTGACCAAGGAATACCTATTGGAAAAGACAATTGAACAATTTCAGGTTATAAGAAATAAATAAGACAGATTACCTGGATGTCCAAACTGCATTGGCATATGGCATAATCGCAAGTACTCTAAAAGCCTACCTGAATCATTCCAGGATGATCGCGCACATTGTTTCCAGGCCATGGGCTTCCATCCTGCATTGTCCATCCTTCCTCGGGAACCTTTTGGGCTTTCGCAACCAAGGCATTGATTCTTACCTTGAATTCCTCATACTCTCTCTGAATGAGAAAAACTATGGCTGTATAAATAGCTTATTACTATAAACAAAAACTGCATAGGAAAGCATGGGAAAATAGAACACACTGCACCTTCATTGCTCTCCTCTCCCTGACAAAGGAAGCAGCAACCTTATCTTTCAAGTAATCTATCTTTTGTTGGAAGTACCACTCTGGAGCACGAGGCTCGATATTGAACTTTTTGCAAAAAGGGACCCATTTCTTTGCGAACTCAGAGGTTTCAGACAGTGCTTCAAACGTAAGCATTGCAGCACCATCATCAGACACATAGCAGGAGACCTTTTCAACTGGATAATCCACAGCAAGGATGGAAAGGACAGTGTTTGCTGTGACCAAGGGAGGTTCCTTCAAGGGGTCAACTGTACTGACAAAGAAGTCGACCGGAGCAAGTTGAGAGGGTCTACCTTCCTTGTCAAACCTGTTCAGGAAAGCAATAAGCTTCTTAGATTCAAAAATTCATAACAAATATAAGGAAAGCATTTGCTATATTTATCATTTAACGAACCTTAGTGACAAACGGTCCAGGTAGGTCTCTCTTTCAATTGGAAGCCACTTTGGAAATTGATCAAGAATCCAAGACATTGCGAACCAGATTTCACAAATTACGGATATAAGCCATAAAGCAAACGCATCATTCACTGGATGCATCACACGGTAGTGGAAGAAGAACCCCAGAACCACCAAACGAATAATGATAATCATCCTGTAGGGATTAATTTTGCTTGATGGGATTGGAACTTTTCTGGACAATGGCTGTCGAGCTTCATCCATTCTGGTTAAGAAAATTGAATAAAAATCCTGAGTATAATAACAGTATAACACTATGCAAACACTTTCAAAGATAACGATGAGACCTTAGGATACAATGAAGAAATATACACACCATGCTGGATGCCATTTATATAGAGTCAACAACCATTGTCAAAAACAAATTAAGATAAGACGTTGAAACAAATACCTAGCAGAAATAAGTTTCCTGGGTGATGTATCAGCTTGTCCTACATATTTAACTATTTTTGCCATATAGACAGCATAGTACAAATCAGTTGAACTTGCATTCTACTCTCCTCTCCAACCATACGGCTGCATATCATCAATTCCCTCCATCCGGAAATATAAGGATTTCTGAGTTAAGGCAAAGTCAAACATTTTTAATTTTAAAAATCAGCAGAAGAAAATTTAGGAGGTTTGATCAAACATAAATGATGTTAGATTCATTGTAAAATCAACTATCATAATATTTACTTCTTGATCTTGCAAATAATTAATGTGTTAGTATATTATTAGTCAAACTTTGGAAAGTTTAGCTTTGACCAAACCAGAAATGCTTATATTATGGGAGTAGCAACTACTATAGATTTTGGGAAATGTAGTGATAAATCTGTAAGCTCAATTTATATACTGCCCAATGAAATATCATATCAAATTTATGTACATTTAACTGGATAGTATCATTTAATAATTTACACGGTACATCTAGTGCAAGCAGCTGAATTCTGCAACCAAACAAGATTCTAGCATTCGGTCAGCACGCAAGACGAATTCATGAGTCAATTTCAGTAGCAGTGAGTGCTCAAACAAGTGTGGAGGTGCACAGACAGTGGTAGATCTGCATCATCGCCGTCCCAATCACTGCCACCCTCGTTACGGAGCTGCTGCAGCCGCTCCTGCTTCTGCTTCCATCCGTCCATCCTCTCCTTCCAGGCCACGCTACCGTAGCCATACGCGGCGAGATCCTTTGACGGGTCCATGGATCTCGGTTGCACTGCAGCGCCTTCACCGTCAGCATACATACAGCAGCAAGAAACCAGCACGGCGTTACCAGATCGCTACGGCCCGAATTAGCTACGCACCTGGAAGGTTCGGATCCGCAAAGGGGAGCGGGTGGATCCTCTTGCCCCCGCCGCCACCGCCGGCGGCCATGTAGGACGGCACGAGCGCGTGCTGCTCCGGCGGGATGTCGTCGACCATCTGGCCGTTGGTGAGGAGGGGCACACTGGGCACGGCGTTGAACGATTGCGCGTCGCCACCGCGGCCGTAGCTCATCTGCGCCCGGAGCATGGACTCGGCGACGAGCTGCGGGTCGTCGGCGTCCCCGCGGCCGTGCAGTCCGAACTCGCCCTCAATGTCATCGACGCCGTCCTCCTCGTCATCTCCGGCCACACGCGGGCACCCTGCACCAATTCAAAACGCGCCGCCGTCAATTCCAAGCGCCATCAGAGAGGCCGAGGCGGAGAGCAGCCAATTGCAAATGCAAGCAGGGGAGACGGACCTTTGAGGCGCTTGTAGCGGGTGCGGCATTGCGGGCACGCCTGCGAGCCCTCCCGACGCTCATACTCGTAGCAGGCGCGGCAGACGGGGAAGGCGCACTCGTTGCACGCCACGAAGGGCTCCCCGTCGAAACCCACGCCGACGTCGTCGCCGCATATCTGACACGGCGCCTGCGCGTTCGCCGCGCGGCGCGCGGCGCCCTCGGCGCCGGTCTCGCGGCGGATCACCACCAGCTCGTTCCGATTGTGCGAGCCGGCCACCAGCCCCTCGCTCGCCTCCATCGCCGGGGTCTCGCTGTAGACCAATGCGCAGCGCCGCTCGAGTGGAACGCGCGCACGACGCAGCCACTAGCGAGAGGAGCGAGCTGCTGTGTGGGGTGACGGGTTGGTGGTATAATAATGGCCGCCGCGATGGTGCGTTGCTTGGCGGGCAGAGCAGCGCAACAACCGCGTCGCTGCTGCTGATTAGCTAGTGGGTTTTCTTTTCTTTTTTTCAATAAACAAAAGAAGCAGGAGGAGAGAGAAAGTGTCGGTGTCGGTGCAAGACGGCGGCAGCGCGCTTCCCTGCTGGCTGCTGTTGTGGCGGAGCAGACTTAGAGAGAGAAACAGAGGTTGGTGGAATGTCTGGGCGGGAGATTTGATAGAGAGACGTCACTCGCGGAAATTGACAGGTGACGTGTTAGGGATCGCACTCCTTTCACGTTGGCTTATTTTCACATCCAGGGTATTCATACGAGTAGAATTAACAAAGCAGTAGAATTAACAAAGGAGGCAATCGTGGTTTTACCTATTTTTTAAGTATGTGATTTTGTATTTTGATTTTCAAAAGTGAAGGGGAAGTTTATCTTTTACTCCATTAAAACAAGTTAACGGTATTAAATATGATTTATCTCTATATTTTTGAGATTATAATCTTACCCTACTCTCTCTGTTCACAAATATAAGTCATTCTAGCATTCAAAATTTGTTTCTCAATATATGTCATTCTCACTTTCTAATACGCATTTCTTTTTTTTCAATACACTTTCTCTTTTCTCAATAAATCTCTATCTTTATCTCTTTTCTTCTCTTTTCTACGTACCATACTTTTTCACTTTTCTTTAATTTCTATGCTCAGAGCTAAAATGACCTATAAAAGTGAATAGAGAGAGTGTGTTGTATGAACACTGATAATATTTTGACATAATATTCAATAGCATTTTGTCAATATTTAAACTAT
>BCLH01001138.1:17581-34517 GCA_001602315.1 Zoysia pacifica
AATTTCATAAATATGTTGAGTTATGGATGAGAACAGAGTGAGGGATATAATGATCATTTGATATTTTATTTGATATTTTCTTATTTTTTAATTATTTTTTGAACTGAAGCTAACGATGTTAAAAGTAAGGTAAATGGATTGTTCTTTTTCAAATAGTAGGGGTAAAATCACAAACCCTAAAAAGTAAGGGTAAATCACAATTGAGCTCTAAAGCAAAGATAAAAACACAATTGTACCTTAACAAAACTAGTATGTTTGTTTTAGTTTTCCTGACTAACTTTTTCAACTGAAAAACTAAAAAATGAAATAAATAGTTAAAAAACAATTGTTGAGAAAATAAAAAGGTTAAAAGTTTATCCAGAAGTGTTTTTTTATAAAAACTAAATATATGGTATAGAAATCAACAATCACTATTTCAATGGTCATCTTTTTAACTAACCATCGGTTAAATTTTCTAAAAAAGACCAAAAATGCCTAATTTTAAGGGAATCGAGTTGAGTAAAAAAAAAAATTCGTGAAGCCTACTCTTCAAATTGATGGGCTGGCTCGACATCCAGCCCCGGTTATCATCATGATAACAGGCGAGGACATACGCTATAAGAATCTCCTTTGTTCATAAATAATCATCTTGTTTTTGACTTGATAGAATTTTAATCTTGTCAGCCTCAGTTACCGAGGCACAGTGACAGCTAACGAGGCACTAGAAACGGAAACATAGGGGCAGGGGATCAACGCATGGGGATGAGTTCGCTGAGTGTTTTATTAGGTGTGCCGCATGTGCCGAATCGCTTATTTTATTCACTCGTAAACCACTCTAGCTTTCATGTGGGCTCGCTTAAAGGCTGCACGAGGAACAACAGGTTAACCCGACAGCTAGTGTCATTTACTGAGACCATGTAAAATCAAGTCGAACTTGTATAAATCGTCGCGCAAATTGCTGGCAAATGGGGCCACTGCCATGTGCTACAACAAAGTTCATTGTTCAAGAATTCCATATCTACTCTACATTACATTAATACTCGTATGTACATACTCGGTTTATTGTATTTGCATAAATACATTCATACTTCTTAATTAAGTTTTAATGGCTCTTGGCAGTAAAGCTAGGGATGAAAACGGTTCGGAAATAATCATAAGAAGTTTTATTTTTTCTTTTGTGAAAGTGAAATTGATAACAAATTCAAAGAGAAATGTATACGGTGTCTGTATTAAAAAAAAAGTTAACAATAATATCACTGTGATTAAAATAGGTGACCTCGGTCAGGAATCAATATTAATAATAATTGAAAACATGAATTGCAAGTTGTAGCAGTGAAACATGTGCTTTAAATATTAAGTGCGCATAGTACCAAATGAACCTGGTATGATGCTTACTGGAGTAGCACAGTGTGTCTCAGAAAGGTAAATACAGTAGAAAATACTAACAGCTTAGCGGCAGCATCGGTTTATTTTTTTCCTTTGTGCACACGAGGAAGGAAAATTTGCAATATGGTTTGGACTGGTATGAAACAAGACTTTCAGAGAGGATCGCTAGTCGCTACAATCAAGATACTCAAACAGATAATTATCAACGGTGCTCAAACGATCGGGAGGATCTGAGATTGCTTCCACTATCACTTCCGCGAATTACTACCATTTTAATTTCTACTTCTTGGGGGATATCATATCTGAGGGTGCGTTTGGCTCGTCAAAACATTTTGGTTTCACCTTCGAAATGATAGAAACGACACCAAACCATGAAAACACGAAACATTTCGCCAGAGAATCCATGAGAAACGCTTCGATTTTTTGGCCTAGGGGGTGAAAATTTTTTGGAATTCAAAAAAGTTCCTTCAAATTTCTAAAGTTTCTCAAAGTTATTCGTCTCGTCGAGCTTTTCGTGAAGTGCCCTCCAAATTATTTTTAAAGTTTTTTAAAGTTATTTTATTAGTTTTTAAAATTTTTTAAAATTATTTTATTAGTTCTCAATTTTTTTTAAAGTTGTTCCGTTTATTCTCAAATTTTTTTAAAGTTGTTCTGTTTCGATATTTTTATATTAATACAAGAAGGATTATATTGGTTATTTCAATTTTTCTCTTTGCTTTTTTGAATCTGAAATACTAAAATTTGTCAAACAGTTTCTAAAGTTTCTGACTAAAAATATTTTTGATTGAAACTAAAATGTTTTAAAGAATCAGAACTCTATCAAACACACCTGAGTGTTGCAGTCAGAAAATTAAAAAAATTCATCATCCCTGAGCCATCCGTGTGATGTGCCACGAGGACCCCGTGCGTCGTCCGATCCCTCCTCCCATTCGGCGGGGAGTAACTTCTCCTTCCTTCCAGTGCCGTGTCTCCACGTGGTTTCATACCCCCGCCACGGCGACCGCGCGCATGCATTTTCCGAAGCCGCCGACAGTTTTCGGCTCCTCTCTCCACATCCAACAACCGCCGCATCATCGCAGTGTACTGTACTGGCTCCAGCTTTGTTTAATTAGGGTGTGATTGGTATCCTACGTGAGGCTAAGTCAGACTCTCCAGATGCAGTATCTTTTTGCATTTGTGTGATTAGTTGATGTGGGGCATTCCATTTAGACAGACTACTACTACTGGACGGAGACTGATTGATCGATCGGTCGATCGATCGAGCTGGACCACCACCTCGTTAAACATGGAGAGAGAGAGACAGTAGCCTCACAACTCACATGGTCATGTATGCTGCCGCTGCGAAAGTTCTTCCTAGCTCGCTGCGTCAAATTCCCCTGTGAAGTGAAGATCCACATGCATGGACGCGACTATTTTATCGGAGAAGCACATGCGCGCTGAATTCCGCCGCGCAAATGGCTGTCTCGAGCGGCTAAAAGTTTTGATATACTTTCACGCCCCACATCCGGTAAATGACTGGAGTAGTTTTTGAACCTGACCGATGAGGAGCATCTTGTGCCGGCCGGGTCAGATGATCGGAGCAGCTCGTGCCTTATCTGGCCACGACGGGGTCGACGGCGGAAGTGTGGCCTTAGAGATTGGGTGGCTTGAACGTCTCAATTTTGATCCCAAATGACTTCTGCCCTTGCCTTTTTTTTTTTACCTGGGGTAAGATTTACTCCTATCGTCTTAAAAGTAGTCCTACTCGATCCTTGTGTTTCAACATTTGTCGTCATCTCAGGGGCAACGTGCAGCAATATGGGCACTAATTAGCGCTACAGGAAAATGCGCCAAGTGGAAAAAAAAAAACAAGGCCAAACATTAAGTAGAGATTAAAACTGCAAGGGCACGTGCGCAATTACCACTTAGACCTTGGACGGGGAGGAACGTCCGATCAATTGCATTCTACGCCAGGTTTAACCGGACGTGCATTCCACCTTGGATTGGGTTTCAAAACAGCCCTACAAGTATTCCAGACCGTTCCAGCCCATGGCACGATTTGCGCAGAGTACCATGGCAGTAGATGTCTTTCGAGAGCCTCGTCGCCAAAGCCGGAGGAAGCTAGTAGTAAAGACGAGTGGTGACCTAGCTAGTATGAGCTAGACTGACGGTGTCTGGGAGGGCTCCTGACAAGAGAACTTGAGACGTGTCATAAGATACGGATTATCCTATGTTACCACATTTATCAGAGGGAAAGTTCTATAAAAATTCAATAGTTTTATTCAGTAATCTTTCCGTTTCAAAATATAATCAAAGTCAAACTTTTATCACTTTGACCACTAATAATATATAATTAATAATATTTTATCATATGAAAATTATATATTTTTTAATTTATCATTAAATAGATTTTCATAAAAATTATATTTTTATATTAAAAATTATGTAATTTTTTAGATATTATTGGTAAAGTTAAAAAAAATTGATCTTATCCAAACTAAAAATGCTTATATTTTAGAACGAAGGTAGTACTATTAAACACGAGAACAAAATAAGATTAGAATTTGGGCTTACAATCGGGTGATGTTAATAGGAGTCTTTGTGACGCTATGAAACAATCATCTCTCCCATAGCACGCTAAGATGGACAGAACAAGAATAACGTAATTTAATTTTTATGGGTTCAAGAAGCAGCCGCCCAATGATGTTGTATCGCGCACCCTTACAGCTCTTTACATATTTCATTGACGTGCATGCCAAAGTCCTTTTAAAATACTCTCTCCGTTCTTAAATTGATGTCACTGTTGATTTCTAACGTCAACTTTGACTATTCATCTTATTCAAATTTTTGGATAAATATCATATATATTGTTAATAATTTGATTTATCATTAGAGTTATTTGAATCTCAACTTTAAATTTTACATATTTGAATAAATTTTTTTAATAACACGAATGGTCAAAGTTGTCGTTAAAAATCAGTGGCGACATCAATTTAAATTTAAGAATGAAAGGAGTAGATGTTTTCACCTCCTAAGAGGTAAAATACAAATTTGATTTCAGTCATTGATTTACATAAAGAAATATGCCTATGATTACAGTGACCCACCAAAACTCACTAATTACTTTTTCAATTTAATGATGCAGTAATTAATAATTATTTAAGAACTTTTACTCCTAAAAGGTAAAATAACAATTTAAGTCTCGAGATTAGCCTAAATGAGTGGTCACATTCATTTGGGTCTATTTTCAAATCTTATATGTTGTCATAAAACCTGTGAAATTTGTGGTCAAATATTGATATTTTGATGGTCTTTTTTAGAAAGACCAACCATTATGGATGATTCAAGATGTAATGTCAAATATTCATAATATCATTTCAGCTGTTAGTTTTATTACCTATTTAATATAGTAATGCCTAAATTTTTTTTAACCGTGGAAGATCCTTTGTCCAAATTTTTAAACTGCCACTGATGTGGTGAATTTGGCATGTTAGGAATGGAGTGAAAACAAAGCAGTTTCAGTAGAGGACTCAGCTCATTTTCTTCAGAGCTATTCGAGCACACTGTTGACCATCGAACGAGAGAAAGCAGGTTGATAGCGGCAGTAAAAAAACGGAACACAAGCAAACAGGGCAAGCAAATACTGGCAGTCTCCAATGGATGTGTCAAAATCAATGTTGATGCAGACATCTCTCCAAAGACTGAGTAGGCAGGTATTGGAGTGATCATCCATGATCATCGGGGGATTCTATCGTCCTGGCGTGTTCTATTTGATGGAACCTCGGGTGAAGAGGCCAGAGCCTGCTTTGACGGCATCCGCCTTGCTTCACTTCTAACTGTCATTTTAGCTCTGAATGTGAGAATTAAAAAATATATTGAAAAGAGAGAAAGGTGTATTGAAAAAAGAGAAAGTGTTTTATGAGGTGAGAAAGGTGTGTTGGGAGGAGATAAAGATGTGTTGAGAAAAGAGAAAGTGCATTGGGAAATAGAAATGACAAGTATTTGAGAATAAATTTTGAAAGTTAGAATGACAAATAAAAGTGAAAGGAGGAAGTATATCATCTTTGCTAGAATAATTTTACATCTAAGTTTAGTCAAATATCTTTCATCAATGTTTTCATAAATTCAATCAATTTTAGTATTATAAATTATAGGATAAAATTCAATTTACTCTTCTCAAGTATAGCCAAAGTCCAAAAAATAATTCCCTAACCAAAATGTGATTTTGAGATAATTTACCTCCTCATGCAATTTATCTTTTTTATTCCTCGGTACACAAGAATAATTTTTAGATCAAACTTTACGAGATGATAAAGCACATCATAACACATAACTTTTTATCATTATTTTTTATAAGGAAAAATATTTAACATTAAATTAATATTTGGGATACAAAATTATATGCAAATGGTAAAAAATTTAAGACTTTTTTTTTAATATGTGTTATAATGTGCTTTATCATCTCATAAAATTTTATCTTAAGATTTTACTGTGAATGAAGAATTAAAAAAGATAAACTACATGAGAGAGTAAATTCACTCAAAATTACATTTGCCGGATAAAATAAAATAAAACCTAGTTTATGGGGTTATTTAAACTTTGGTTACATTTAAGGGGTGTAAATTGAAATTTATCCTAAATTATTTATATTATAAAAGTATTTTGGGCTTGTTTGTTGCGCTGCCGCTGCGGCTGGCTGCAGCTGTACCACCGCAGCAAGCAACAATGGCTGTTAACAACCAGTTGAGTTTGACTTGCAGCTAAAGTGAACGGCTATGGTGGTAACGCACTGCCGAAAAACGCTGAAAAACTAAGAAATAAAGGCTCCCTTCTATGATGAATTTAAAAGTACAAATCTTATTCTTTAAAAGGTAGCTAAATCTTTTGGAATTATTGATCAAATCTAGATGGGATGGAATTCAAATGTTAACTTATTTTGAGACAGAGGAGTATTTTAGAATCATATTGTGCTAATGTAATTGAAGCACTGAAAAGATCAAAAATGATTAGAGTTGTGTTTGGTTTGGCTGTGAGCTGTGAAAAAGCTGTTGTTGGCTGTGAGCTATAGAAAAGTTGTTGTGAGCCGTGGAAAAGCTGAAAATCATTTGCTTGTAGCAGCTGTGAGCTGTAGGTTCTGTAAGAAATGTTTGTATTGCCTCTAAATAGTTACAAGACTATTTATATGCAAAAAGATCGTAACACGTCATACTATTTAATGATTCACGTGTGAACTACTATTTTATAAAGATAAACCTAATATTTAAAGGTTTTCATTCATAATTAATATATGGTCAACATAAATACAGAATATAAGGTTCACATAATTATGTTATTATCAGCAATTATCCTTCTCTTGCACTAATCAAAGCATCGGCTATCCTATTATGAACGGTATTCATGGTATCCTCATTATCCAAAACTTGAACTTTAGCTCCTTGTGTTTCTGGCATGCCACTTGTTTCTTGTAACAAGTACTCCTCATCAGCATCACATTTATTAAACTCTTTATTTTACAAATTGCTGTCATGAATAAAATTATGTAACCCTATACAAGCAAGAATAATGTGCTTCTGAGTACGAGTTGAGAAGCTTGGCATGCCCGTTAAAATATGCCACTTCTGTTTCAATACACCAAAAGCTTGCTCAATGACATTTCAAAGGGATGAATACAAGAAATTGAAGACCTCATACTTCCTCTAGGGAGAACGCTCCGAACGATGCTGAAACTTTTGAATATGGTACACGCTTCCTTTATGGAGATATCTTTTATTGCATAGGTTACTCATTTCACTAATAAGAATAGCATGTTGAGAAAGTTCAGCCAGTTGGTGTAGTCGATGTAGCCATTCTTCGGCGGTATGTGACAGAGCATCACCCATCTACACAAGAAATTTAACAATCTCAAACAAGATTCTCACATAACACAACCAAATAATCTCAATTAAAAAATAATAGTTCACAACAGCATCATCATCTTAGAATAAGGTTCTCACATACAACATATGCAAATATAAACTAGTACAACAGTAGCATAGTTCACAACAAATACTAATTAGGGTTCACAACACATGACTAGGAATATATGGGTAAAAAGATAATAGTGATGCTTTATCATCTCCTTCTCATGCTCGCTCTCAATCAAATCAAGCATTCCCTTATTATTTCTAATGAGCTCAAGATTTCCATAAACTCAGATTTGATTATTAGAAAGCTTGCTGTATGCACTACACCGGTTCTTACTTGCACTCTACATTCTTTAACAATCTTCATAGCCTCTGCAATGGTAGGAACTAGTTTGGTTGGAGGAGCTAATGATGCTTCAACACTTGAGAATATCTTCTCCGTTGCATTTTCAATCTTCAAACATGTGTTCTTGTATAGTCTAAAAAAAGGGCTCTTCTCATCCTTCTCTTTAGTTGCAAAGATGAACCCTTGCGTTTCTTTTTTTTTCCTGATTTTGATCTCTTCAAAGCGGCCATCTTTACATAATCATTCTCATAATTTTTTTTCACCTCAACCACATCCTCATCACTTGACTCATTGGATGATATATCTCGAGGACAAGCTGCAATCGCCCCACTAACATGAACCTTATCAAACAACATATAAATATCGTCAAGATGCTTTGGTCCTTGTTTTCTGAACCTCACATGATTGCATTTTATTCTTTTCTCCTGATCATTGCATCTCAGACATTAATGAAAATTAATTAGCAAGTCACCTATATAATAGTATAAAAGATCAGAGCAAAACTTACAGCAAGGTGTTCTTCCCACCATTCCATTGATCACACAACAGTTTGCTTTGCCTCATCCCATCCAACTCCAGTGGCACAATTCTTAAACTCCATAAACCATGTAAACTCTTTTTTCATATTGTCCAATTTATTCTTCAATTGCTTCTTTGTTCGCTTTTGACCTGATCTTTCTTTAAACTTAAATTCCAAATTTTTCCATTCAGTTTTGGTAAAAAGTCCCATTAGTCTATTCCCAACTTCAATTTCACCGTTGCACACAGAGATGCCTCACAAACGCATCACTCCAAGCTGCCTTATCAGCCTTTCTTGAAGCAAGCAAAAAAAAATTTCCATCAAGCATACAATATACACATAGTGCACTCTATGGAAAAAAAGACATATACAACAATTTATAGCAATACCAATCATATTCCAATTTATGGAAGACTGCAGAGGGAGAACAATGGAATGTTGTACCTCACCTTTGATGTGCTTCTCCTTTCTTGCACCTGTACAGAACAGGAAAGGGATGGTAGATCTACAGAGGAATTACTTGTAAGTCACTGTTGAAGAAGATGGTCAAGGTCAAGGCCGATAGCACATCTGGAGAGGAAAGGGGATCCAATACCTGCACCTGGAGGATGGTCGAACGGGCACCAGAAGAGGGCGGAGCGGTGGACGCTGACGGTGAAGCCGTCAGGTTGCCAGGCGCGAACAGTCTTGTTAAGCGATCTGGTGAGGACCAGCGATGCGGGGCACTGCACTGCGGCGACCTGCATGTCGTCTAGAAGGGGGAGGTGAATAGACGCTCCTAAAAATTAATACAAACTCAGCGAAAATTAAAAATATCAAAATCAAAACTTCTAATTTGGCAAATCAGAACTTCTAGTTTTGTATGGACTGTAAAAGCAGGCATAAAGAAAGCCGAAACCGAAAACTTTCGATTTTTAGAATTTCCTGTTCTAAAAACTTCTAGTTTGTAATACTAGAATTTCCAATTTTTCAGGAAAGAAGAATAAACCTGGATTTGAGTATTCTCTCGAGAAACTTGCAAACCACTCCTAAAAGAGTACAAAGGACAAGATAACTACTTGATTCACAAAGAATCAAGGGTAAGTCATAAGCACAACTTAAAAAAATAAGAAAAGCAAAGCAAAGCAAAGCAAGAACACGAGGAGTTGTTTCATCGAAGTACAAAGATTTGCTCCCAAGTTGTCTACGTCTCCGTTGAGGAAGCTTGAGCTGCTCACAAGCCAACTCCAAACCAGGTCTCTTTTGACCGCTTCCCTCGAATTACTATCTTGCTTCTTCCCTTGCGGTGGTGAAGGGGGCCTTCGCAAACTTTCTCGTGACTCACACAAGCTTAGTGGCTCACCGGACGACACCTAGCCGTCTAGAAGGCTTCACCTTCAAGAGTAACAAATGCTCATAAATTTGCAACTAGCTCAAGTGCTTAATGGATGGGAGTGCTTAATTGTGCTATCAAGTGCAATCTCTCTCAACACAACACTTGGATTTCTCACAAATTACACAAACCTCACAAAGAAGGGTTGGGAGGTCTCTAAAATCTTTTGGCTCAGTTGTGAACATGGGCAACATTAGCCACAACCACTAAGGGGAGGAAGGAGTTATTTATATCACTCCCTCAAAAACTAGCTATTGGAGTTGAACTGGGAAAAACGGAACTTCCAATTTCCCAACTGGAACTTCCGGTTTCTAATGGTAACTAGCCGTTAGACACAACTCAAAGAAAACTAGAACTTCCAATTTTCCAAACCGAAACTTTGGGTTTGAAAACTCTAGCGAAGGGGCGAACACTCCGGGGAATAAAACCTCGACCACAGAAATGGGTGTTCCGGACACTCTGACCATGCGTTGGATACTCCGGTGAGGACTTAGGTAATTTTGCTACAAACTGCCAAAACCGAAACTTCTAGTTTAGCAAACTAAAACTTCCGATTTTGACGTTTCAACAAAACTCTTGCAAGTGAATGGCCATTGCGTGTCTCTCTTCTCACTTGGGTTTTCCATGAGCACTGAGACTATATAATCCATGTTGCATCCCCCTCGATAGAGCGACATACCTATACTTAAGATTAAATGAAATGCCTATAATTGATCTCTTGAGCTTCACTTCTTGAATATTGCCACTTCTTCCTCGAAACACTTCTTGAGGGTGAGCAACACATGCTTTCTTTGAGCAACTCCATCTTGAGCTAGTAAACTTGGATGCTTTCAAGGCATATGATCAATGTCCACTAAATTGTTTCCAAGTTACTTCTTGTATTCTTCTCTCAAGAAAATTTTGACACTTAGCAATTCATGACTCCTTGCAGCTTGATAGGTTCATCGAGATTCATCTCAACTTGTCCTTCACCGGTACTAAGGTTCTTCGGTGCCAAGACTCCTTGCCCTTCTCCCCTTCTTAGTTCATTGCAACTTCGTCAAGCTAATCCTTCACTATCTTATTAACTTGAGTCAATTGTTGCCTTGTGTCTTCAATGAATACTTCTTTTGTTTCCTTGATGTCAATTTCATAAACCAAGAGCCTTCAGTTGAGATTTTAATTAAATCCATCATAACTCTTGATCTCACTTTTACTTATCACAACTTTTCTTGGCGTCCTTTATATCAACTTCAATCTTTGCAAGTCAAGTAGTTTCATGTAGAGATCTTAATTGGATTCATAATAAGTCTTTGATCTCTCTTTTTGCTTGTTTTTGCTTCTCTTGACTTTCTTGAGCATCCACATTTATCTTCGCAAGTCAAAGAGCTTCTTGTTGAGATCTTTTTTGAATCCGCCATGGATTTTGATCTCATCCTTTGCTTTGTAAACACTTCACTTGACTTTTGATCAATATATTCTTGATTCTAAGGGATGTGACAATCTTCATGAATCAAGATATTTTCAATAATCTTTTGAAACTAATAATATGCTTATATAGTCAACAAATAATGTTAATCCCTTAATCATGTTGTCATTTAATTCATCAAAACCCACTAAGAGCTTGAATGCACTTTCAGGGCGGTGCTCAGCGGCGGGCGGAGCCTCGGGCCGGCAGGGGCGGCGACGCCCTAGCCAACCCTAGCGCTGGGACTTGGTACTTACGGGTGTCGCGTGGTAATTTCTTCAAACTTTCCATTGCGAAAGCTCTCATGGAAGCACCTCAGGACATGCAGTAGAAATTGGCCTGCGTAAAAGCTACTTTTCCTAAAGAAAGTGGGACCCCTTTGGTTGGCTTTTAACTTCTATGGAAGCAAAAGTAGGTTCAAAAGTTAAACCAAAGGGACCCTAGACCTCCTATTGGGTATGTGATCGTTCATATAAAAGAAACAACAATCATTATTACTGAAGTTTACATTTGAAACCATAGACATTTAATAATAAATTATTTTTTGGAATAAAAATATATGTAAAATAATGGTAAAAGAAATTAAATATATAATTTTCTAATATGTATATGTTTTATCATCTCAAAATTCCGTCTTAAGATTAGGCTTGCGCACAAAAAAATTTAAAAAAAAATTGTAGGGTGGGTAAATTGATCTAAAATCATGTTTTAACATGGTAAAGTAATCCAAAACATAATTTAAGAGGTTATTTGGACTTTGAGAGAATGAGCTTTATTTTTTTTTCTCAATACACATGCATAATTTTAAGATCAAATTTTACAAAATGATAAAACACATTATAATACATATTAAAAACTATTATTTTTATCATTACTTTTTAGGAAAGACATTTAATAGTAAATTAATTTTTGGGATACAAAACTATATGCAGAATAATGAAAAAAAATTAAAAAATATTTTTTAATAAATACTACATGTGTTTTATTTTCTCATAAAGTTTCATATTACAATTATGCTTATGTATGTAGAATTAAAAAATAAAAATTATATTGGAGGTAAATTGAAAATGGTATGTTAAGAGGATAAAACTAAATAAATAATAGTTTAAAGGATTATTAAACTATAGCTAAAGTTGAGGAAGTAAATTAGACTTTATCTTTTTTTTTTCTTTAACACTTAGCACAGTTTGCACAAACATGACTGATAATATAGATAAACAAAAAGGAACAAAATGGACATCGTCTCAACTTGCGACGCGCATGGGCCGATACGGCGTCACGTGCATCGGAACCCAACCCCATTACATCCACCACCAACATTCCGCCCCTGATCTCGGCTCGTTGCCTCGTTCCCGAAATAGAATAAACAAGCAAGAGAAAATCCAACGAAAAAGAGGAGGAAAAGAAATCCTCCCCCTTGATTTTCTTCCTCTTCGTCTCGACTCGCCGGCAACTGCCTGACCGGTGTCCCCCCGCCTCGATCCCCTCTGATCCAGTCACCCTACCCACCATTAGGGTCAGGCCTTCCATCCGCGGCGGTGCGGCCATGGCCCACGGCGGCGGCAGGGCGAAGGTGACGCCCAACCTCGCCATCGACGGCGAGGGCACGCGGACGCTCAACCTCACCGGGCTCCAGCGCCTCGACCCGGCAATCGAGGACATCCTCATAACCGCCGGCCACGTCACGCTTTACGACTTCGACACCGACGTCAACCAGTGGGTACGTGCGCGGTGCTCCTCGCCCCCTTCGTGTCCGGCCTTGCGTTCTTATTCATGGGGATTTTGTTAATGGTGCTGCTGGCCTGGTTTGTGAGCTTGTTGTGTGTGTTTCTGCAGAGCGGGAAGGACGTGGAGGGGTCACTTTTCGTAGTCAAGAGGTTCGTCTCTCGCCCGTGACAAAGCAGTAGTCTTTTAGTGCCTTTGATTTCATTGCATCAGAGGTTCTTATGAGTAGCGCATTGAAGCACCCTTTGAAATCATGCAATTTGTTGACACAATATTTTGTAGAAATCTTTTACAGGATGGCAAGTAACATAACTTATATATTACTTTAGTGGAACTTGTTGTGAAGATTGCTTCTCTCTGCGTTTTTGTAGACAACTAGTGAACTTTATTTGACGCCCATGTTGCCTGCAACTTGTAAGGTAAAAAAAAAAAAAAATAACCACGTTAAGGCAGCATGGTGACTTACCTACCCCAATCACCTAGGCGTGCATTAGGCGAGGTGAGGTAGCACCATGCTTATATCTAAAAAAGAAGGATCCGTGCATCTGGATGAAAGAGAAAAACAAGAAAAAGGAAGGAGAGAGCTGGAGATGGCAGGGCAGAGGCACCAGAAATGGCAGGGACCCCAGCAGCGGCAGCTTGCTGACCTTGCTGGCCTGTTCCCATCACGTTTTCCCTCTCTTCTCCCTCCCTATCTCGCCATTTATGCTTTCCTGGCAAGGCAACGAGGACACCCAGAATTTCTGAGCTAAAAACACAGACTAACAGATTTATACCACTCAATACACAACCTGATTGTTTTAGCAATGGATCAATGTGATATGTAGTCAATCATTTCACTTGGTAATCTTGATGTGGCTCATGTTGTTTTATTTTGTATTATAATGTAGTGGTTGTGTTTCAATTATTTGCACACATATGCTAGTTTACAATGAGTATATTATATTTCTTGCAGGAATGCTGAACCTAGATTCCAATTCATTGTCATGAACCGTCGAAATACAGGTATTTAACATGCAATATACTTGGATTTGCTTATGTTTGTAAAGGTTTTATTATGATTTTTCTAACCTTTTAAATTTATGCACAAGAGTTATTATATCATATGTCACACTTGATGATCGATACCAACTTACAGTCGAAAACTTCAAGTAACACATTTATGAACTATTATTCAATTGAACATAGCATGTTTGTGTCATGTCCCCAATGCAAGATAGTTTATACGAACTAATTGGATGTCCGTGGGTTGCCGCGGACCAAAAAAAAAAAGCATTCCAACATAGCTGAAATAATTTGTAATATTTTCCATATTTTTCATTAGATCATCCAACATTTAGATTCTATTAAGTACTTAGATTGTCCCAACTACAGTTTGGTTCCACCATTATAATACGCAACTACTTCGTTGCATTACATAAGCATATAGATTTGTCCATGCCTTAACTACAAAGTGTTGCATATTCAAATGAGCTAAATAGTATGGTACACATGATGCTTGTAAATTTTCATGACCCATTGATTTCAGAGGTTAGATCAGAGGTTTCATGACCCATTAGCTTTTCAAGGTTAGATCTGAGATAGATTAAAAACAATTAAAAACCATTGCGGCCAAGTCAACGCCAAGTAATTAATCTTAAGTTAAGAAGTTTCTGACTCCTCATACAAATAAAATTTTAACATCAAGTAATCAACCCAAAGTACTACTATCTAACTCAGCAATACTTCCAAAAAGGCAAAGAACAAGCCACAAATAAATTCGATGTCATCCTATCCCGGATTACATCTGAAGTGGCACATGCCCTTGATTGACAGTCACCTGCAATGGATAGATGAGCTAAAATTTCATAATATAATCTGAACAAATATAGCTGTAACAAAATATCCGAAAGTACCAACAACAGGCACAGTAAGTTCAAATTCAAGACTATTAATACAACCCAAAGAAATATGAATGGTTAAATCCCTTGATGTATCTAACAACTCTCTAGAGTTACCTGTACAGAATGATTTCTTTCATTACAAATCAAAGAAATAATTAAACAGTTAAACTGCAGTTCTCTTGATTTGAACATAAAAGCAGCAGGCTCGTAAGCACACTTGTTTGGGACTGTAAACATTACAGCAAGTTTAGGAAAACAAATACTTGTTCTGAACTGTAAACAAACAGTTCCTTTTCAAAATCCAGTGTTAATATCAGTCATAATGCAAGAACCAAGGAATCACCTCAGCTAAAAGGTGTTTTCTATAAAGTCTAAAAAATAATTTAAAAAAAATTGAAGGTTTGCTATGCATCAGTGATTCATACTACAACAGACACTATTTTTTCAATAAACTAACTACCAGATCAATGCTCCATAAACCACTGGTCAGTGGTCACTGTAAGTTTAGTACTGGACTATTGAGCACAAAAATAACCTTGACAAGATTATGTTGCTGGTCTTCACCAAAAAAAAAAAAAAAAAGAAACTTGAGAATATTATGTCATTGGACCCAAAGCTGTAACTTGATGCTCGCTTTAGTTCTTTATGTTCCTAGTAATATTTGTTCATACTTCATGGGCTTCATCTTGTTAGCAGATAATCTAGTAGAAGATCTATTGGGAAATTTTGAGTACCAACTTCAAGTTCCTTATATAATGTATCGCAATGCTGCACAAGAAGTTATTGGAATTTGGTTTTATAACACCAAGGAATGTGAAGAAGTTGCAAACCTTTTTAGCAGGTATGTTGTTACACCTTCTTCAGGGTGATGGCACATGTAAACAGTATTGCTTGTAAAATATGTCCAGGTCATATATTGCTTCAGATCTAAAGGAAGAGCAACTTTTTTTAGCAGCAATGCCAAGGCCCATATGGCCAAAAGAATATAGTCTGAGAAATTTTTAAACGTTAATAAAAGTGTTCTTAAATAAGTCTAGGCAACCTGAGCAAGATGGTTAGATTTTTATTTATTCTTCTAAGCTTGCTTTACTGGTTATTATCTAGCCTCAGTGGATACTAAATGTTCTTAAAATGTGTATCGAACATTTATGAAAGACATGACAATGTCTATTCTTCTTCGTTTGTGTTCAATACTCAGTAAATAGAACACAACAATCTAACTGTGCTAGGATTTACAACACACTTACCAAAGCCATGTGACACTGGTTGTGCCGAGAATTTCTTCTACATTGATTATGCATTCTGGATCATTGAGGCATTTCTGTGGCTTAGAAGTGTGATTTTGTGGTCTTTGAGTTGAATTGTAAAATTAGTACTCCCTCCGTCCCAAATTATCTGTCGTTTGGGATGGAGGAAGCAAAACCAAGGCATTGTCGCGGCGTTGGTCCTCTGACTGGTTCTGAGAGAAATAAAATGAAAAGTACTGTACAATATGATGCACCATTAACTCCATCCCACTGCACTCCTCAAAGCCCTCAACTATTCCTGAGAAGCACCAGTGTGTTGAGGGAGCAGCACCAGCAGCTACGGAAGCAGAGGCCATGGCCGCGTAGGGGTAGGATTACGAGTAGTACTAATTGCCTTTTCTGCGATGGTGACCGGTGGAGTAAACATCGGAGGCTTTCATTGGGAGTCGAGAACGACAGTTAAATTGGGATTTTTGAAGAAGCGCAGAACGACTGTTAATTCGGGATGGAGGGAGTACTAATCATTTGTGTTGACTGTCTGTTCCTCATTTTGTAAATATGCAGCCAACACCAGGTTGGTATGTTTAATTCTTTGCCACATGAGTAATTTTTTTAGAAAAAAAAATTATTTGAGTAGCACATATTGTGAGTGAGACTTTTCAGTCTCCTGTTATTTTTCTGTTCCTACTGCAGATTACACATCACTTGCACAATTTCGCAGGATATTGAATGCATTTTCCAAGGTGCCTACAAAGCCAAAGGTTCCCTCTATGAAAAGGTAATATGCACCATGGTGCTTGTATATTACATCCCCTTTAATCACTTGGAAAGACAGTTCTAACACATTTGTTCAGTTGTTTTAACCTACCCAAACTTACTTGGAACTGAAAGGCTTTGTTATTATTTGTTGGATCTTAAATTCCTGAAATAAATACTATGAAGAAGTAAAAGTTACGCATACGGTACATGTGCAGCTATGTTATTCAATAGAATTTTATCATCTTGCTTGCCCAGCATCACATGACACTTTCAAGGTACAGTTAGCAGATTAAAAATATGCTGCAATATGACCATGGCTGCTAGCTCTTAGTATTATTCCAATATTTTAACCTTGCTACTCCTTGGTCATACATTCAACTTAAAGTTTTA
>BCLH01001138.1:34522-54998 GCA_001602315.1 Zoysia pacifica
CATAATATCTGATAACACAAATGTTTTCAAAAAGAAAATATGATGTCATTTTACTGTTGCTAAAATATGCTGCAATATGACCGTGACTGCGAGCTCTTATTATTATTCCAATATTTTAACCTTGCTACTCCTTGGTCATACATTCAGCTTAAAGTTTTAGCATGACCATCTTATGTCAAGGCATAATATCTGATAACACAAATGTTTTCAAAAAGAAAATATGTTGTTATTTTACTGTTGGCAGTAGCTCTTAGTTTTATTACAGTATTTTAACTTTGCTACTCCTTGGTTATACATTTAACATAATGTTTAAACCTGACCATCTTATGTCAAGGCATAATATCTGATAACACAAATGTTTTCAAAAAAGAAAATATGTTGTTATTTTACTGTTGCTAAGAAATGCTGCAATATGACCATGACTGCTAGCTCTTAGTATTATTACAATATTTTAACCTTGCTACTTCTTGGTTATACATTCAACTTAAAGTTTAAACCTGACCATCTTATGTCAAGGCATAATATCTGATAACGTAAATGTTTTCAAAAGAAAATATGATGTTATTTTACTGTTGCTAATCCTGCCTGTTTCAGTGAATTTGAAGAGCCGGAACCAGCACCTGCATTGATTCAAAGTCACCTAAAACCACCAACATCAAATATTTTACCAACTGCTACCCATATCCAAGAGGACCCCTTATCTGCATTCTTCAATGTATGGAAACTGCTCCTTTTTCCATCAATGTTGTACTTGTATTGTATACTCTGATTCTAGGGATGGAACTGGGCACCCAGTGGGTAGTTGTGGGTCAAATTCCTAATATATTTTGGTGACGAATTTATATAGGTTGAATGAATTTCTAGGTCATTTTGAACTTTTTTTGGGTCTTAGGCTGACCCACAAATTAGAAAACTTACATCCCTATCTGGTTCCCTTATATTCTATTAGCTCTTTGGCTCTTTGCCACTTAAGATTATTGTGTGCTTCCTGAAAATAGCAGCTTTGACTTATATGTTTTGAGTTTTAATTGCACATATTTGTGAACAGGCAGTGGTTAATGTTAGTGGCACCTCCACTGTAGCACTCACGGGACAGCCAGATCAATCTTTCGGTGCTACACCCTTGTCTACACATGCACCGCCAACAGGTATCACTACATCACATTCACCAGCCATGAATCATATGCTTCCCTTGCAATCTTCATCAGTTTCTGGGATACCCATTGACAATGGTGCTGGTGGCACTGGTCCTATCCTGAGGTCCACAAGCCTTGTAAATCCTTCGCATTTTTCACCATTGATATCTTCACAGACAACAATGGTGCACAATAACTTTACAGTACCAACTGCTCCCCTTCAGCATTCAGGTAGCCTTCAGCAGCCGCAAAGTGCTCCCTTGCTTCAGCCATTCCCGATACCCACAGCTTCACCTTCTCCCCCATATGGGACTCCATTACTTCAACCTTTTCCACCACCAAATCCCTCTCCATCTCTTGCATCAGCGCAAGTCCACAGCCCAATATTATCCAGAGACGGTGTCAGGGATGCATTGCTGAAACTTGTGGAGGTACGGTCTGTTAATTCATTTTGAATTGCATGCTTTTTTTTTTTTTGTCACACAAGAAAGATCATTAATATTGTGTTGGATAAAGTCCAAATTACAACCCTCGACTAGGGATGTAGATTGGGTAACCAATGGGTAGTTGTGGGTCAATAGTAGTATCTTTATGTGATGAATTTATAAAAGTGGGGTGATTTTCTAGTTCATTTGTGAGAGTTTGTGGGTTGTGGGCCGACCCAAAAACTACAAAACCTGCATCCCTACTTTCACTATGGCAATCATGTGCTGGCTTCGCCCCTTACTATGGCCCATTGTTGAGGGTAGCACTCTCATTTGAGTCTGATTTACGACGCTCTTTCTGGTATCTATTTTTTAAATGTAGTAATAAGATAGCTGATTAATGAGCTTGTGCGTTAAATAATTTAAATATATCTTATTGGTTATTTCATGGATTATAGTTTAAATAATTTCAAGAGGAAATAAGACATTATTTTCTTTTCGTTTGTTTTTACACTAATTATTATGCTATCTGTATTCCTCTTATGTCAAATTAGAAATTGCTCTTTTTTTTCCTTTCAGAATGATGAATTCATTGATCTGGTGTACCGCGAGATTGCAAACAGACCATAATTCATTTTCAAGAGACTGTTCTCCAACAGGCCTTGTTCTTTCAGACTCCTGTTATCTTGCCAGGCCTGTAATTCATGTCCATAGCTTTAAATCCTCCATTGGTTGGGCTTGTATTCATATACTTGATATATGTACTAATGCTAGCGAAATTTACCTGCATATTAGAATGCCGTACTGTGTTCTTGTGCAGAAAAATTTTGCTCCCACACTAATTGGTACCTTCTGCCTCGTCAATCTTTGAATGCTTAAATCTTTTGGATGGTCGAACACCAATGGGTTCTGGAGCTTTTGCGCAAGTGTTGATGTTTCACTTCCGGTGCTTTTATTCACTTTTTATGTTTATTTGGTAAATCTTGACACATAAAAAAAATTAGCAAAGTTATTTCTTAGTATAAAATTAAATAACTATTTTAAGAATTTAAAATGGATACCAATTATTATTGGTGAATTTGGGCAACCGGTCTTAACAATTTACTCCCTCTGGTTTTAGAAAATTAATGTTAACTTCTAACATCAACTTTAATTATTCATCCTATTCAAAAAATATAATAAATATAATATATTTTATTATAATTTTTTTATTATTAGTGATATTTGAAAATGACATTATTTTACACATTTGATTGAATAATTTTTTTGAGAATAAGATAATGATCAAATTTTATGTTAGAAACTAACGTTTTCAATATTAGAGGGAGTACTTCGAAGTCTTTGTGATAATGAATACACCTAACTATCCTGGCAACAGTCTTAGCAACTAAAAAAAGTTTTTAGCTTCCAATTTTTGGAATTAATTTATTCCAGTTTGCTTTAGTCTGGATAACACATTGATATAAAATGTTAAAAAATGTTAATCCACCATTTTTGATAGTGACAAAAATGCTTTTGGCTCGACATAGTTTGTATTTAACCCTCCCATTCTAAAATTGAAACATTGTTTACCCTTTTTAATCAAAACAAATGTACTTTTTAGATATGGGTGTAAAAAGGTGCACTTGATGTTAGTCTCTAAACTTTTTAGTTCAAACTTGAACTAGATAGGTTTCGATGGTATCTTTAGAACATCTCCAATGGTTTCTAATAACCTTTTTAAATTAAATTATTGGGAAGATGTTTAAAAAACCCATCTACAACAGTTTCCTTAAAGCCCAAACCCCAAAATCCCTCTAAATCCAAGTACATCTGAGAAACTTTTTGAAGTCTTCAATTTTATCTTTTATGCAACTAACTTTAAGATCGGTACCTTTTGAGTTGAATTTTTAGACTTTGAGATGCTTTTGCACCCCTGTTTGTCGTGGGAGCAAGCTGTTAGGGAAACACATCTTCCCTCGTCTTCAACTCTTCATCACTGCCATGCAAGCTGCTTCTCCTACTATTATACTTTACTTTAAAATTGATATCGCTGTTGATTTATAATATAATTTTTTATTATTTATTTTATTAAAAAAGTTTAATAAATATTATATAATTTGTTATAATTTATTTTATTATTAAAGTTACCTAAATAACAACTTATAAATTTTTGAATTTCAACTAATTTCTTTAATAAGACAAATGATCAAATTGATGTTAAAAGTTAACGACAACATCAATTTAAAAAACAAAGAGCAGGTTCCTCCACATGACGTCGTGGTGTTGGTCACAACTACGATGTCCTGAACGTGATATTAGCTTGTCGGCAATTAATAGAGACCATGATCACACAGTATACTCTCTCTGTTTTCAAATTAATATCATCATTAACTATAAATATTAACTTTAATTATTTATCTTATTCAAAAAATATAATAACTTTCATATGTTTTGTTATAATTTGCTTTATCGTCAACGATATTTAAATTATAACTTATAATTTTTTAGATTTAAATTAATTTTTTGAATAAGACAAACGGTCAAAATTGATATTTATAGTCAATAACGACGTCAATTTAAAAATAGATAGAGTAAGTCTTATACACATGAGATGGTGAAGTACAATAAGATGAGAGGATCACGGCTTGCGGATAGGGGGAGGGGTTGTCAAGTACCACCTCTATTTTAAAATATAAGCATTTTTAAGTTTAGATAAAGTCAAATTTTTTTAACTTTTATTTAATAATATTTAAAAAATTACATAATTTTTAATATAAAAATATAATTTTATAAAAGCTTATTTTATGATAAATCTAAAAAATATAATTTTTATATGATAAAACATACATTCGCTATTCATTACTTTAGGTGAAAAATAGCTTATTCTTCACTCGAACCCGACCGATCGAGCCAGACGACAGCGCCCCCTGCTTTGACCGAGCGCGCCTGCCTTCCCACTCACCCACGCACGCTGACCCATAAAAAAACAGATATTCAGTAATTTCTTTCGACTGATTCAGTATTTCATCACTCTCAGTAATTTCAATCTTTCAATAGTTTTTGTTTGATTTTTTTAGTTAATTTTTTTTCGTTAGTAATGTTGATTCAATTCTACGCGGTAATTTCCTTTGAATCTTTAGTAACTTCCTCAGATTCATTCAGTAATTTTTCACTATTTTTAGTAGTTTCTCCAAATTGTTTCAGTAATTTCTCTTCTTCAGAGCAAATCTTATCGCCGGCGAGCTTACGGCGCAGTCGCCGATGTCATCGTCACTGGAGAATCTCTTAGCTGCGTGAATTTGTACCTTAGAGTTCCTCCACTCTGCCACTGGACAAAGAAAAACAGAGAAAGATAGGCCGACGGTGGGGGTGCGGTGCAGATGGGGCAACGAGGCGCCGAGGGCGACGTCGACCACGGTGGTGGTCGCCGGCGGTAGACGATGTCAGGGCGGGGGCGTCGCGCGTCGAGAATTTAGCGCGGTGACGAGGGCGCCGTTGGAGCCAGGGGCGGTGGAGGCGGCGNGCATTATCATGATAAAACATTATTAATTATACATTACTAGTGGTTAAAGTGATAAAATTGTGACTTTGACTAAATCATATTTTGAAATAGATGGAGTACAAACAAGAAGGGATGAGGGGGTTGAAGAAAATTTAAAGTAGTATGATTTTATATGTGTTGAGTATCCATACTCGAGGCAAGGGGAGTATGTTGGTCTTATTCTTTTTTTTTATACCACCCTGATCTCAATTCTGTGTGGCTTTATTTGTTACATTCCCTATTTAGTGCATTTGGTATTTGCAAACCTTCGTTTTATGCCATCTTCATGTTTTAAGAATCATCTCCAACAAGAATTAGGAACTACGAAATAAAAAAAATATATATATTTGAAACATTGGATGGGCGATTGCTCTGCACTAACTTGATAACGTCAGTCATCACTGATCAAAATCCGCATAAAATTTCCTACCCACTGCAATAGCGGACAAACCCATTATCAGTCATGCTACAGTAACTCTGGTGAGACTATAGGCAGTATCTGCTGTAAGGTCCTGCTAAAATCGATATCATTCCCTGCCCATAGATGAGTTAAGGGTACACTTCTGAAGCACCTTAGCAAACCTCATCTATATGACATCACAGTCCAAGTACTACAATGAAACCCTGAACATTGTTCGCCTGTTCTTTAGTTCCTAATGCAATTCAGAAACATCCGCCAAAAAAAATGCAATTCAGAAACTGTGCGCAAAATACAGTAAATTTTCATAAGAATAACATTTGGGGAAAATCAAATTACTAGTAAGACTTTTCATGTATGAACTGATCATTTCTCCACATGCTAATGCATCTGCAATTCATCATATTTTTGTTCATTTGATGTGGTTGTGTGCTTATTTAGGTACTTAATGGTCGCAACAGCACGGAAGGTGGTTGTGTGCTGTGGTAGGAATCCCCAAATTAGTATGCCTGTTTTCTCCATTCATCATTTCATATTGTTGACGCATGTTTCTTCAAGTACTCAATTGCCACAGCGGCATGGAAAGCAGATCCTATGGGAAGAACATCCTCGTCGATGACAAAGTACGGGGAGTGTGTGGTATGGACTGTCCCCATAGTGCTGTCATTGCCGACTCCGATGTTGAAGAAGGCGCCTGCCATTCTCTGTGCATAGAACCCAAAATCCTCTGCACCCATCAACTGCGGTGCGATCTTAACGTTTTCTTTCCCGAGCAATCTCTCAGCCACTGTATTAGCATGAGCATACATCCCTTCATCATTGATTAAAGCTGGATAATGCCTCATCGTTTCCTCCATGAAGTCCACTGTGGCAGTACATCGATGTACCGATGATTGCTCTTGTACAATCTTCTTCCATTGAAGCATTTATCACTTGTAAGAAATAGTAATGACTATATATACAATTCAGGTGGAATGAGTTTACCTCTCTGGTCCTCTTCATGAGATATGATAAACCTTCATTTGTCATGCTTCGCAAGGTACCACCGATGCTAACACTTTCTGGAATAATATTATAAGCATCTCCTCCTTTCACAAAAGTGACAGATACAACCTGAAAGTTCAATGCCAGAGAGGCACCTGTCCATTCAATAATTATTCAGACTTCTTGGAAAAAAATTAGTTGCATAGAATCTTTCAATAAATTAATATTGATAGATCCAGATAGTCGACAATAAGAGATTACATACTGCACCCTGGAGCGGATCGATTTCCCGGGCCACAATTTGTTGAAGGCTGAGAATGGAAGTGGATGCAGCAACAATTGGATCAATCGCATCATTGGGTTTTGCAGCATGGGCACCTCTTCCAGTAATTGATACTGAGAATCGAGCTGATGCTGCAGCAAAGGGCCCGGGCCTGGATGAAACAACACCCACTGGAAGGATTGGATCAACATGCAAGCCAAAAATGGCTGATACGTTATCAAGGGCTCCCTCTTGTATGATGTAATAGGCCCCGCCAGCACCCTCTTCTGCTGGCTGGAATACAAGTTTTACAGTACCCTGATGAACAAACAAAGAATTGTGAACACTGACTGCATAATGGGCATAGTGAATCACCAGAAAAAAAAAAAGGGGAACCTAGGACAGATACGGCTTCGCAAAATATGAATCCACAACATACAAGTCCTTGTTAACAAGAATCGATGAACTTTCAAACTGATTATTGAATACCTTCATGTCACCCTTCTGCTCTTGGAGCAATTTAGCGGCTCCCAGGAGCATTGTTGTGTGTGCATCATGTCCACAAGCATGCATTTTTCCACTTTCCTGGCTCTTGAATTCCCAATCTACCATTTCCTGTCGAATGACAATATTTATGCTTAAGAATACATCTAAAGTAGTGATTTTTCTTTTAAAATAAGTATGTAATGGGGTATGGAAAATATGGCACAACTGTACTCCATCTAGTTAATGCTGCTGAATGCATGTAAATTATACAAGCATTCAAATTAATTACCCTTTTTCTTTTTCTTCAAGGTGTGCGCCTCACCACTCAATGACTTTCTATGAGAATAATTTCTAGCACACTTTAGTTTCACAATGTCAGCCAAGCTGAATCTATCTTGTATTTTTTTTTTCCCCTTCATTTGAATGATACCACAATTAACTCCGCAAAAAGCAATGCTTTGGTTGATGAAATTACTTCGGCAGCTTGAATTTATTATTCTATCTTAGAACAGGACAGATCTGGAGCAAGCAACATCATAGAACCAAAACAGATCATGGTCTATCTTATTTCATAAATAAAATAAAGCAAACGCGTCATCTTGCGCAAATCAATACTCTTAGAATCATATAAAATCTCAGTACCGCACATAGCGCACAGCAAGACGATCGATATCAGAACCAAGAACGAAAGGGACCTGGACCGGGAGCGCGTCCATGTCGCCGCGGAGCGCAACCACAGGACCGACACCGCCGCCGCCGATGATGGTTGCCACGACGCCGGTGCGGGCGACAGGCCAGGTGTAGGGTACGCCTAGGGAATCGAGCTCAGCTCGCACGAGCTCGCTGGTGCGGTGCTCCTGGAAGGCCAGCTCCGGGTGCTGGTGGATGCGCCGCCGCAGGCCGCGCAGCCACGCGGCAAACCCTGGCGCGCGCGCCTGGCCGAGGAGTTCTCCTGCGAGGGACACAGCCGGCGAGGCGACGGAGAAGCAGAAGAAGAGCAGCAGCGGCAGCAGGAGGAAGAGACGGGAGGCGCCGCCCATTGCCTAAGCTTGGGTGGCGGTTGGGGGAGTGGGAAACGGTGACGGGGAATGGACCTTCTTTCATACATCCGTCCGTTTGGCATGACTCTTGGCTGCCTTTTTGTGCGGCTTATGCACTGACATACCAAATGGTGAGAATGAGATCCGTGAGCAGCTTGGGCATCTGGGGCAGCAAATGCTGAGCAAACTTTGCACGGAAAAGAAAATACCAGAAGAAGAAAGTTTTTTGAGCTCAGAGACTCGTCCATCCAAAATATTCCCAAAAATAACGAAAAGTTCTTTCTCTAACCCGTAAGGCTCTGCCTTCCTCCACTCTTCTCCCTTCCAGTGTTCTCCAGACTCTACCCTTTACTCCTCGTACTCCTCTCTAAGCCCGAGCTAGGCGCCGTGAGTGCTGGATATAAATTTGTATGTTTCCGTAATTTATTTGTGAGATGAGGCTAGCTGACTTGGGTTGGAGATGACAAGTTTTAGAGTTCGGTCTTTGAGAATGAATTATATTGGGTTAAAATAGGTTAAGTTGACTATATGTGTACGTGGTTTGAGTACCAGAGATATAAACCCGATTAGACCCGAAATTAATTCGGATTTTCAAATCTACTACTTAAATTTTTGTTATTTCCAGTTCTCCGAATTCGGTCTCAAGTTTTTCAGGTTCGAGTTTTGTGCCTGTCATGAGGCGCAGACATTCTAAGCTGCTTTGAATCCTAAATATTGTAAATCAGTGGCTGTTAACTTTTTTCGCTTTGACAGAGAAGAATTGATATGTGGAGATCTCCCTGATGTCCCTCAATCTTCTTGCAACTGAGATTGTGTTGGCATCATTAAGTCATCAGCTTTTTTTCAGTGAGATGATGTTGACATCTCATAAGTTTAAAAAAATCGAGCAAAAAATTAAAGAGTAAGACTGATTGAGTGTCAAGGTTGGCAAAGTACTATGTATAAAGAATCTAAAAAACTAAGTCAATTCTATTAAGAAAAATATATGTAAAAAGATGAACCAGAATCATCTAAGTCAATTCTATTAAACGATGAACCAAGCAGGAATGGGCGGGTGGGGGTGGATTAGCAGTGTATCAGACAAGAAGCAATTTCGTGATGAACTAGATTGGGAGAGGGAAACATTTGGACACAGAGAGCTACAAACAAATCGAAGGGGCTGATCTTATTATCCAGCGGAACCCATCAAACCCTAGGTAACTCATCCAAGCAAGCTAGGGTTCCTTATCGAGAGAAGAAACCCCAGGGTAGGCGCTGAAGACGCAACCCCTAGCGCCCCAAAGCAGGCTGAAGAGGAGGAGGACGTAGAGGATGACGGTGGGTGTGCGGCGCAATGGGCGGTGAGCGTGTGGATTAGGGTTCCTACTGGAGGTAACAGGCTTTGTAGGTGTTTGCAGCGCGCAAGTGCAAGTTTATGCAGTATGTTGGGCTGCGTCTAGCAAGCTTAGCGGTGATTGGTGAAGCCCACCTCATGCCAATTTGAAATATGTCGTCTATTGCTATTGCTATAGTGATTTTTAGTAGGGGCGGGTTAAGTGGGTCATAGATTTGCTCACTCCGCTTTCAAATTAGATTGTAAAATATGGGAGACTTGTTCGTAATATGAAGATATACTCTTTGTCCTTTGATTGATCTTTTATTGATTCCTACAATATCCTATTTGGTTCTCGTGCTTGTCTAATTGGTACTGAGCCTGAGAAAACATGGCGAACTTTTGAGCTGCAGCCATGTCGCCGTTTATGCTCAGATCGCTGTTGTGATAGAGGAGAGTGAAGGAGAATAGAATAATGAACAAAATCCATGCTATTAGTTTCGAGGGCATATTTATCATTTTCACATGGCTTGAAGGAGAAGGAAAGTAAAATGAAGAAAAAATGGTAGAGCAATCAAAGTGTTAACCAAATAAGTCTAATTTTTAGTCTAGAGTTCCAAATTGTCAGTCATAAAATGGAGGCACGAATGTGCTGCCTTGAGCAACAACAATGGAAGCAAAAACCAGTCCTTATACAACAAATGGTCTATAAAACCAATTTTTATACATTGTGTAAGTGGTCTATATAGCATTGATGGTTAAAGTAGTCCATATGCATATGGGCTGCCCATATAAATAAAAAATTAATTTTTCTATCACATTCTTCCTCTCTCTCCTACTTGAGCAGAAAAATCAACTTTATCCTTTTTTCATAGCTCGCCATTGTAAAGTTTTACTATTGCTAAAAATATTTATTATGGGACCCATCCATAAGGACTAAGGACTAGTTGAGATATATACATTGGTGTCCCATAGTAAAATAGCGCACCACTTTATAAACAGTGTAACGAGTCTAGTGCAATGAGATATTTGACAATTTAGAACTTATTTCGTAGGGGCTTCGACAATTTGACACACTGATCCACTGTTATACACTCAGATAGTCCCATGTGTTATTCACACAGGTGTGTCAAATTATCGAAGCCACCACGAACGAGTCTTAAATCGTAAAAAAATCCTAGTGGTAATAGTATTTGTGCATTAATCTCTGTTTTAACAATAAATTACTGTATACTGTTTAATGTTTATAATTTTTTACTATTAAAAGGTGAGATACTCTCCCTTGCAAGCATGTCACTGCCAGGTAAGGCACGGGCCAGGCAGCAGTGACCCCACCACACGGCAGGGGATCCGCTTTTGTTTGTATGAGATACCCTCTTGTTTGATAATATAGTTAGTTCCAGTCATTTGCACATGGAATAAGGAGAAGGAAAGGTGGACGCTGCAGCCCCTACTGAATTGTGCTAGCTGTACCTGCGTCAGAGAAAACACTTACGGCAAAGTCTTCACTTAGCGGAAGTCTTCGAGCCCACAGAAGGAGACATCGTGCGGGCAGATAAAAGCTGTCTAGGGTAGGAATGAAAATTTGAGGTTAAATTTGTTTGAAAAGTGATAATGATAAATATTTAAAAATAAAATTTAAATATTAAAATAATTTATAAAAGTGAATGGAGAGAGAGTATGGTATATAATGATCCAACAACTGAGATGCAATTAAAACACAAATTAAGTCTAGGGGCTTGTAGCGGATCTTCATCCATCGAGAGGATTCTACGGAGACATTTGACAGACAGAAATGCTACATTTGTTTGGGATTACAAAACTTATTAAGGGGCCTTTAATTCTTTATTAAGGGGCCTTTTGATTCTTTATTTTGGAGGAATTGAAGTTTATAATAGGTTAGATTATTTGGTTTGGAATTTGACATTACACAATTTTTTTAAACTCACAAATAACTCTATCTTAAACTCATATGGTGAGAGATAAAAATGAATTTTACAAATTATTATGATATAATTTTATTCTCTAACTTATAGCTTCAGTTTTTTACAATAGAAATGCAACATATCTGACAATAAATATATAAATATATTTCATATTCAACTATATTATATTAATTAATTTATGCATAAATTATAATTATTAGAATGAATTCAATTCAAAGTTCCAAAGGGACCTTAAGAATTGTAATTTAATGCGATAGATGATAAGGAATATAGATTTACTTTTATTTCATAATCTCAACACACCCTTTATTATTCTCAAAAAAATCACACCCGTTATTTCCAAAGCACCAAGTAAAAAAAAAAAAATTCCTCTCTCTCCCGAGAACAGGACTCCGTCGTCTCTTGCTCCAACCGTCCACGACTCCACGCGCTCGGTTCCCCCACTTTCCTTCCTCGCCAGCGCCTCTCCCCCGCCCACCAGAGCCGCCGCCGCCGCCGCTTCCCGGTACATCAGTGTAGCCGTGCCCCACTCTCTCTCGGGAACATCTGCAGTCGCCTTTTTGCCCTCCAGCGCCTGCCTCAGCGGCCGGAGATCCGTACCGTTCTTGGTTAGTAGGTCTCTCCCTGGTTCTTGTCCTTGATAAAGTCTAGTTAGCCTCGCCAATTATGCCTCCCTTCCATATCATGACTTCTCACCACGTTCGTTCTGGGGTTAGGTTCTACGCGCATTGCGACGGGAGGTTGCTTCTGATTTTGGGGATCGCTCGGTACCAGGCCGTGGGGATGAATACGAGGCCCGTCGTACTCGTCTTCCTCCTGCTCGTGCTCGTCATCACGTCGCAATTCGAGTGGAAGATGCAAATCGGGGACGCAGCCGACGCCGACCCAGCCACAGCTGCGCGCCGGCGGCAGCAGCTGCTCGGCAGGGACGATGCTGTCAAGGAAAAGGTTCGCGGCATATCAGCTTCAGTTCTTTTTAATTGTTTTTTGGTGGATGCAACCTCGATTCGTGTGGCCTGCAGGTTTGGTGCATTTCTGTCACGGTTGTTCTCCCTTCCCGCTTTTGAAATAATCTGTTGTTATATGTAGTGATATCTGAATTAAATGTAGCTAACCATTACTTGACAAAGTATGTAGACGTTTCATTGGTTTCAGAATATTTTGGTAGGAAATTGATATAGGGTCGATAGATATTATTGGTCAACAAGGTAGTAATAAGTATAACTTGATTTCAGATTTTCAATTACCTAGAATAATTGTTACTACTTAATAAGGTTTTTTTTTTTTTTTTGCTTCTGGTGAGTGCATCACCTGCGGATACCCTTACATGTGATTATGTGAAGGAATGGATAAATATTCAAATCTCGACCAAACCTCTCACTGCTAGCATCTATGTAATCTATAGTTTGAAGGAAAGATGTTTTCTTACATCGTAACATAATCTATCTCCGAGCGTTTGCAAACCTGTTTTTGCAATTATTTGCTGGCATAGTTCCTACATAGATGTTGTAGACGCTGAGCCAGTCAGATCACATAGTGACAATTTTTGACACTGATTTGTTGATTGAATTCTTTGATAGCGAATTAATAAGTTTCTTACAATAATATGTTGTGAGGTATGGAGCTTTTGGCTAGTATTCAGTGGCTACCAGCTGTAAAGAGACCTAGGAATGTGTAAGGTACTAAGGCCAAATTTAGGTCGTGGTGGCATTGCGATGGATTTTCAAAGTAATTATATATTTTGGTTTTAATTATTTATGGGCCGCATCTTTGCAGAATCAACAAGAAAATGAAACTACAACTGAAAAATATTCTCTTAAGTTACTAGATAACTCAGCACAACAATGCAGATAGACCCTTAAGTAAGCACATTGGAAAGATTAGGAAAAAAATAACAAAGAAGATGAACAACGCAATTTATCACTGTTATTCATGTTAGGTACGAACACAGCCCTTCGAATCCAATTTACCGCATAGAAGTGAAACAGGATAAAACTTCCATATCAATAAACTTTTCATATTTGACCTGTGTTTTGTTCAAATGTAATATTTTGAACAAATGGGGCACCCTATCATGTTTTAAAAGGAAGCTATTTTGAGTTTCTTGTGGAATTAGCTGTTTCTCTGCCACTCCACAGCATACAGCCATATACTATGTATTACAGTTACAGATTTTGCACAGAGTGTAGCTTATGCACTTTACCAATTTTTATGGGTATGACGCCAAAATTATAAGAGGGCATCATGGTTAGATCATGGATGCTGAACCTCCTCACATGCCGTGTGGAGAAAAGACATTTCAGTTTTATTATTATGTAAAAAGGGAAGCAGTGCCTATATACATCGTCAAGATATATATCTGTAAACTTCTCTTGTTTTATAACACACGTGACACTATTTGTATGCTTGTTTTCTTTTTCTTTTGCAAACGGCACATGTTATAAATTGGCTTTGTTAGGGTATAGGATTTTATGATACAAGTGGGGAAGAAGGAGAATTAGGATGGTGCCAGCTAGGCTGTGCAGGGGGAGATAGGGAAGGAAGGAGCACCATTGATAAATAGAGTAGATCTAATCAGATGAAACCCAATCTACTTGTATAGCTAATTTTGTAACTGAAACGAATGAAAATACTAAAGCTGGCCTTTTTTAGGTCCCATCCTTGCACTCCGTGCCTAGCTGGCTTCCACCTTTGGGCCTTGTTCTTTGTATATATTGAAGCCTGGCTATATCAAGCGTACATATACAGTTATACTAGCTGTGCACTATGTTCGTCATTGTTTGTACATCAGCTTAGTTTAGCTTGTCATTAAGAGTATGTTCCATATTTCTTGGGTGAAATTAGTAGTGGTACCTCTTTATCATATAATGTCAGTAGAATTATTTTTGGATCAATATAGGCAATTATGAATGTCTAATTCCTGTAATTTGCAAATATAATAATTGCTCTGACCCACGTGGGCTCTGACATAACATTTAAAATTGCCTTTGATTTCCTCATAAAGATGGGTAGATTGAATTGTTTTATGTCCTTATTATTGAGATTTTGCGGTTCACTGTAATGGATATTTGAATCATAATGTTTATGATAGATATGCCTTACCAAGGTTTACTTAGACTAGTCTTTTTCAATCTAAATCATAATTATTGAGTTCTTCAAGATGCTATTGCTAGAAATCTTGTTTCCTTGCCCCAGAATAACTCATTACTATTGCACTTCAAATTTTTTGTAGCAAAATTTTGATATGCATATTTGAATCATTATGTACCCTTTTATTTGGATATTTGTAGACCCATTGGTGTTTGCTTGTTGTTTAGTACATTACTTTGCTAAGGTTCATATCTAGAGATCCTGTCCTTTCCCATCATCTAAGCTTCACGTGCTATCTGCAGATAATATTATCTCAGGAGAAAAATATTCAACAACTTAATCAGCTTATTGAGAGCCTTCAGCGTCAGCTACTACATTGCCGTGGCAGTAATAATACTGTTCATACTACCAGTATTGCTGCTACAGAAGTAACTGAAGTTGAGGGACATGAAATCATTGATGATGATAATATATAATTTGTTGGCATATAGTTCTTCGATTCTAATTCAGGAGCAAAAGAGCAAAGGCTAATCTGCACTGCAGTTTTAGAAACATCATCTAACGAGGATTGAGCCATACCCTGATCAATGTGTTGTATCCTTGCAACTACCAACTAGTGGCTTTTGCCCCTTATATGCCTGTGGGGAGTTGTAATTTGTAGTATGTGTTAGGCCACGATTACTAATTCAAATGAAAAGTTACATGACCATTCTTTGTTCTGATGATGGATAATCCCATCTCATTCAAGGATTGAATGTTCTATGTAATAAGAATTTGTGCAGGACGTTGTTATCTCGCAGTTGTCTCTGATGTAATCCTTTTTTCTAGGTGATTTTGTTGTAAGTAGTTCTGGTCTTTTTTTTTTAGAAAAGCATTGATGTAAATGTTTCATCTGTACTTATGGAGGCATCTAGTCCTCATTTGAACTCGTGTCTTATTAATGAAAAATGACAACACAGCTCTCCTTTGTGTGTCAACTTTCAATAAAAAAATTGCTGCAAGTATTGCCACATGGTTATCTCCTTCAAAGAAAGGATGCGAGGGCCTACAGAACATCACAGGTTGTGCGATCTATTCAAATTTCCCAGCGCATTGTAGCTGTTTATGCCCTTGTTATTTTAATGAAAGCTGTTGCTTTGTTGAATTTAAAAGTAAATGACGACAACAATTAAAAAACGGATTATTGGCCATTTGATTCAGGAACAGGTTCATCCAGTGACAGATGGATGCTCCTGAACGAATGAATTTTTTTTTCCCTCTCCTCGCTTCGAGCCGAGATTGGCCAATAGAAACAGCTGACAGAGCATCCTCCCATGGTGGGGCATCCGCATCGGACCTTGGTTAGGTGCTTCCCATATGTATTTTTTTTTTGTCCATATAAAACCACGAGTGGTCCTGTCGTCGTCACTTTTGTCGCTTTATTCGCAATTCCTGTCCAATAAGGAAGTAAAGAAAGCCAACCCACACTGTCAATGGAGAAAAGAACTCGCCATTCAGGCCGCCCCCGCCGGCAAACCCGATCCTGTACTCGCCGGAGCAACTTTTTCTGCCCTGAGCATCATCAAAACTTTGTAGAACAAACAGCAGAATTAAGCCCCGCTTAGAACAGAGAATTCGTTCCTTTTCATGCATTTTTTTATGAAATTGAATTAATTTCTTTGAAATTTCTGCGTTCGAAACGGTCCCTTATTCACAAATTATGCAGTCCTACTTAAATGTAAACAAATTTGTGGACGAAATGTATTTAAACAATTGGTCAATTGCAAGTAACGAACACACACACACTTCAATCATACTAACAAATCATCACTAGGCAGTAGGCACGCAACACGCAACGGAAACAACAAGAAAGGAAGAACAGAGCACCGTCGCCGCCGTTAGTACTACTAGCAGTTTTGCTCCGGCTTGGCGAGCTTGCACTTGACCTTCTGGAACACGACGGCCTCCGTGCCGGGCGGCGCGAGCTGCAGTTTGAGCGGGCACGCAGCTTCGATTTTGCACTTGGTGTAGCGCGCCGTGTACCGCACCTGGCCGGTGACGGCGACCTCCACCTCGAACGTCCCCGTCGGCTTCTCCTTCCTGTACTCCACCTCGCCGGCGTTCCCGAGCGCCACGAAGCTGCTGTTGGAGTTCCTGACGAGGTGGTACACCCGCGTCTTCCCCGGCGGGTGCTTGTCGCCCTTCTCCGCGAGCTGGACGCGGTCGAACTGCTGGTCGTCGAACTTGTACGCCGCCTCCAGCGGCTTGGTGTTCTTCAGGCTCATCGCCCAGTTGGGGTTGCGGATGGTCAGAGTCACGGTCAGGTTGTAGGCGAACGCCGTCACCGGCGTGGTCAGCAGCTCGAACCGGGTCAGCGAGGCCTCCTCCACGGAGACGTCGATGTGCCGGACGAAGCCGTAGGCCGCGAGGAGCACGGCGAAGAGGACCACACCGACCACGATGGCGATGCAGGCCAGGCAGCACTTCCACTCGTCCCACCAGTAGCCGCAGTCGTCGCAGCAGTCGCCGCTCCCCATCGTCCGTCGCAGCGCGTGTCGAGGTTCTTGGTCTGTTGTGGATTTCGAAATTTTATTTGATCTGGGCAGTCGCGACTCGCGAGGGGCGGTGGTGTATTAAGCCGTTGACTTGAAGAAGAGCTCAGTCAAGGCAGGGCATGGTTAGGAGCAGTAACTATTTGGTCGCGGAAATTCTTTACGGAGTACTCAGTCCGTATCAAAATACCTGAGTGTTGTTTTAGATTTTTAAACTTTTTTATCATTTATCTTATTTAAAATTTTTTTTTAAAAATATTTATTTTATTGTGAACTGATTCATTGTTAAAAGTATTTTAAGCTTTATTTATTTATTTTTGTGTTTTTAATTTTTTTTAATAAAACGAATGATCAAACATCGATTTTAAAAAGTCAAAAAGACACTTATTTTAAGACCGAGCAAGTACATCGTTAGGATATGATCTTTGTTACAGACTCTAGTTTTGATGTATTTTTTTTCATTATGACTAGTTTAGCTTCCTTTCAAGTAATAGTAGTCATGTACATCAAAATATAATCTTAATTACTCAATTGAAATTGATATAAAAAAATTAAAGGTGTACAATCAGATTAAGAAGTGAGAATCGATTTTCTAGAATGTGACTTCACATATTTAAGCTACGAGAATTTAAAAGTAAGAATCGAATAATTAGATTTTTAAGCAAGCCTTGTCTTTACTCGGGACGACAAGGAATAGTGTTTCATGGGACGCGTTCGACAGTAACGTCCGCGTCCACGCGGTACCAGAGCACCGCGTTGCAATGCAATTAGTTTCGTGACCTATTCTCGATCCAATTGCACATGTTGATAGTAGCGCGGTTGTTGCCTCTGACAAACATTACTTTTTGAGAAATTTAGGAAATTACCATCACAAAATTGCTCCGGAGTTGGATATTACCATCGCAAAGTTTTTGACTTGCAAAGTACCATCGCAAAGTAGTTATACTTGGGAACAACCATTGCTGTTAGTATTACCGTCAAAAACATGACGACCTGAGGTTGTATGGCTGCAGTATTTTCAAAATTCCTATGTTGTCCCTGCGATTCGTGTGTCATTCTTGACCAGTTAACCGTGCGCTCTTTCGCTGAGCTCAGGCAAGCAAATCGGCTTGGCCTGCATTCCAGTCCATGCCCGGAGCTTGCCGTCGAGTTGACCATGGTGCCTGGAGCTAGATCGCATCCATGCGTGACTGGGAAGACCACCGAGCTAATTTTGATTGTGTCCTTGAACGTCTGTGCTCCTGGCCTGCTGCTTTCTCCTAAGCAAGCGACCAGTCCATCTCATCGAGTGTGACGAAGTCAGCATGCTTGTGATGGTTATATGAATTGAAGGGAGCGAGTGATCAGAGGAAGAAAGTGAGTCAAGGGTATTGTCGTATTTTCACTCTTTGCTGTTGAGATTTAACAGGAAAATTGACGGCAATAGTAGTCTTCAACTACAAATGCTTTGCAATGGTATTTTAAAGCTCAAGATTTTTATGATGGTAATATCCAACTTCATCAACTTTATAATGGTATATTTTTAAATATCTCTTACTTTTTCTACCTAGTTGCTAGCAGGCCCTAGTAATATCAACACCAGTAACCATGTGATGAGTAGAAGTAGGATTGATTTTCTAATGAATCAACAGAATACTCTGCTTCCTATTGAAGTTGACTGGTGAACCACCAGAATTTTAACACGGTCTCAAAGCATCTCAACTGCAGGGAATAAAAAATTTTAAAATAATATTGAGGGAGTGCTTTGAAATCCCTGTACCCCTTTATACCGGGAAACCGCCCCGTTTTATTGACAGTGTGGAATCAGCGATGGAGTATTTTGTTTTATGGGTCTGTTTGTGCAGTAGTAATCAAACTATGAAATACAAAACAATTAAAAAAAGAGAACAAAATGGGTATATGTGGGCTGGCCATAAAAGCTATAATTTCATCAACATACTTTTCATTTTCTGAAATTGAAATCATAAGTTGTAGTTTTATGATACGATGGCACAAATAATTATAGTTTTCTAAGGTTCTATTTGGATTCTATAGATGTTAGTCGACTAAAAATTAGTCACTTTCTCTCAAACGGGTGTTCTAACGGAAGAACTAATTTTTAGTCCATTCATGGACTAACTGTTTTCCTAATAGTCCATCCAAAGGGACTAATAGAAGCTAACAATTCATAGGTATTGCAAAGACCCTCAACTTGTTTTACAGAAACCAATTCGGAATCTATCCAAAACAGTACGGATTAATAATTAGTTAGGGATAAAACTAACATTTTATTGCAGAATGGACTAACAATTAATCACCTGAATCCCAACATGACCAAAATTGTGTGTATTCTCTAATTGAATAATGTGTAATTGCGAATCATTTACACTAATTATATTGCTTCACCGTGCTAGGGACATATGATTGAGACGTCTGTTATCACGCTTACACCGTTAAGCCCCAATCCTTACGGCCAGTCAGTCCCTTCTTTTTTCCTTCCTACTCCTACCTCCCAGTCATCGCGTCGTCACTCTGGGTTCCAGCATCTTCTGCAGGCGAAGCTTTCATCTCCCGTTTACCTTAATTCGTAGTCATGGGACTATCAGCAGTGAATCCGGGAGATGCATGTTCCAGCTTGTAAAAGCTACGGAGAAATAAGATGTTTTGTGTTCCTGGTGCCTCTTAATACTACCTTACTTGATAGTCATCGCATCACAGCCGCGGCAACACATCACGCCACTAGACTCACCTGTTTAGGCAACAAGTTCCAGTACTCCATTTCAATTGAACGACCTAGTATTATTATTTGTCACTACGGTACACACAAACATTGATTAGTCCTGAATGCTAGATGGCATAAAACATATTGAAATGAGGCCACCTATGGTACTGCTGGACCCATTGGCGGATCTAACTTAATAATATAGGTATGGCAATTAATAATTATTTATATTAATATTTTAAAATATATATTTTATTACACAAAATTTTATTTAACATGTATTCTAAATATATATTATCACATAATATTCTGTTACATATTTAGTTAAATGTCCTTAAGAACTTTAAAATATTATAGAAAATAAAATATATTATAGATATTGTACATGATCTATAAATTATCTTTTACAATCAGTTTTACCAAAACTATAACATGAGAAGTTAGAAAAGGATTAGTTCTCATAAAAAATTAAAAATTAGTATGAAGCAATGCATGCTAAGTTATATATATATATATATATATAGACTAAAAGATGTAAAAATATTTTACATAAAGATATTATCTCCAAAATATCTTTAGTACTTTAAAGATTTTTAAAACTCCTGCACTTTTACCAATACTA